>OZJO01000581.1:8557-27505 GCA_900406225.1 Acrobeloides nanus | reverse complement strand
CCCCCCCCCCCCGTAATCATTTGGCTACCCCTCCCCCCTACTTGATTACGTAATATCTGGATGACCCCAAAGAGGAGGGGTTCCAATTTTGGAAACCGTGCGTGGGGAGGTCTTATGTTTTTGCCACCTTTTGAACGGGGGAGAACAAATTTTAAGAACCGATTTCGTTCGATTTGATTTCGTAGCATCACTAGAGGGAGGTCTTGCATAGGGGTCTTTATTTTTTGGGACCTTCTGTGTTGTGGTGATGAGGGGAGAAATGCCGAACCCATCTTCATCTATGCTTAGGAAGATGTGCTTAATTTATTGTTTACCTTGTTAAAGCATAGTTATTATTAGAATAACTATCAAGGACAATTATTTTATTAATTGAACGACATATTTCAATAATATTTGCTTCTGGTAACGCTTTCTGTTTCAGCTCATCAATTTTTGCTTTTAAATCATAAGGAAAATCTTTATGGTCAAGGAAGAATTGATCATTCAAAAAGTCCATTCTAAATAAAAATGAAATTACCTTCGAGTCTCGCTAGATTAACAACTCAATAAGACGCCACCCTGGGTTCGGTTTTGGTGAAAACTTTCGCTGTAACAGTCTCTCGCTAAGCCGTCACCCTAGGCAGTCGAGTAGGAGAAGGGTTAGTATGGGAAGGTACCACTCCAAAATCGTAAGGGACCCTTATGATTTTTTGGTTGACCTACTAGGGGAGGGTACGCCACTAGTACCCCTGACTACGTAGATGACTGTCCGATCCCTAGGGGTGGCGACTTAACGAGAGTCGATTGTGTTATATTTATGAGCAAAAAAACATTTAAAAATCAACTTATTTGCTTGCAAAGCACAATTCAAGAAGCCATTTCATATGATACTGAACTTTATTTTTTGACTCTAGCATTTTTGCATAAGAGTCATAAAACGAATCACAAGTTGTTTATATCTTTTTTTATAAAAGGATGCTTAGTTTTTATCAACAAATTGGTTGCTTGTTGGTCATAAAAAATTATATCGACAAATAATACTCTATGATTGAGGTACATTTAATTGCCTTTATAGCTGTATGATGATAAAGATGTGCATAAAATGGAGACCGAACTCCTTCGGCGCATTTGAGCTGCGCTCCCAAGCGAAGATCTCGAACGTCGCTCCCAAGCGGCACCCCCTCAATAATTAGGCGAGGATATCTCGATACCCCAAAAATTAAAAATTTTTTTGAAGAGTACTCCATAAAAGTGGTATGATAGTCTTCTTTTATCATCCCCTTGCAACTATAGATTTATTGTCACGGGTTTAAATCTAACCTGCAAAAGTTAGTCCGTACAGGCGTTATACGTTTGATATAAGCAGATTAAAGGGGGGGGGGGGGTAAAAAATAGGGTCGAGTAGAAAAATTTTTTTAACAAGTGACCCTTTAGGGGTAATTTTATGCGAGAAATCGATTGCGCGCATCGAAAAATTCTGAAAAATTTNAAATTTTTTTAACAAGTGACCCTTTAGGGGTAATTTTATGCGAGAAATCGATTGCGCGCATCGAAAAATTCTAAAAATTTTTTCCGGGATCAAAAAACGGGAAAAATTGCATCAAAATTAGGGGTTATAAGTTTTAAACCCAACACCCCAAGAAATTTTTTCAGAATTTTTCGATGCGCGAATCGATTCCTCACATAAAATTACCCCTAAAAATGATTTTGTTGGGGTTAAAACTTATAACTCCTAATTTTTTGACGCAATTTTTTCCGTTTTTTGACCCCAGAAAAAATTTTCAGAATTTTTCGATGCGCGCAATCGATTTCTCGCATAAAATTACCCCTAAAGGGTCACTTGTTAAAAAAATTTTCTACCCAACCATACTTTGGACCCCCCTTTAAAGTTAAAACTTTATTTGTTAACAAAAAATTAATCAGAAATAGTAAAATCATCAATAAACAATATAAAAATAAATTAGAGTGGGGAGAAGTGAGTTATACATGGCGGGCGATAAATTTTCCGATGACATAGCAGATGTCACAGAAATTAAGTTTTCAATACCCTTAGCAATAGCAGAAACATTGCCACTAGTAATAGTATCAGTACAGAGTGAATCAAAAGTCATCTACAATCAGTTTTTTGAGGATATCTCAGTCATTTTAAAAGCTTTTTCAATAATTTTTTAATTCAAAATACTCCAAATTTCGAGCTTTACAAGAATCCGAAATTTTTTGTTGCACAATCCTTCTAAGGTCCTTAAAAACGCCATTCAAAGCTTCAATCAAGGAAAAAAGGACCTCAAAATTTTTTCCAGGTTCTGAAAGAGCATAGTCGATTTGAGTTATCTACAAAAAATCACGAAAAGGGATTGATATTTGTTGATTTACAGCGTTTGTAAGATAACATACTTTTGAGGCAAGGTGGAATTCAAACCTGAGACTTTTGGACTCGGATTTGGGAGCACTACCACTGAGCCAATTTCACATTGAAATTCGTATTTTTAATTTTGCTTGTAATTTCACACGAATTTTTTCATTTTAACAGTAAAAAACCCTTTTTAATGATTTTTTGTAGGTAACCCAAATCGACCATACTCTTTCAGAATCTGAACAAATTTTTAGGAAAAAATTTTTTGAGGTCCTTTTTTCTTATGTTGAAGTTTTGAATGGCTTTTTTAAGGACCTTGGAAGGGTTTCAGGTCAAAAATTTTTAGGATACTGGTAGAGCTCGAATTTTGAAGTATTTTTTAAAGAAATCATTAAAAAAGCTTTTAAAATGGTCGAGATATTCTCAAAAAACCGATGGTAGATGACTTTTGACTCACCCTGTAGATGTCATAGTTTTTTGTTGAGTAACGTTTTTATCTACAGGCGACATAGATTTAGATGAGTCTTGTGTCCTATAGAAGTGATGAATTAACAAATTGGACAAATTATAAAATCAAAACAGAGAGAAGAAGCAACCGACCGGCTACCAGTTGATCTTTGATTCACATCAAAGGAGTTGTTTAATATTGTAAGGTATTTTTTTTCACATCATAGGAGCTTAATATTATCACTGGTTAAGATATTTTGATAATTTTGTACAAATATCTTCCTTATTAATGTTTTTATAAATTTCGTAAAATTTCATTTCTATAAGTGCATCATATTTTGGTCGTTTATCAATTTTTTCTAGACATAATTCAAGAAAGTTACGTAAATCATCTGAAAATATAGGTGGGAATTCTTTTAGTAACCCAGAAGCACCAATTCTTATAAAATCGTTTGAAAATTTAATGACTGCGTGAAGAATATTATTTTCGCATATATGTCCAGAATCAATATTCATAACATGTTTACAATATGGATGCTCGCCATAAATACATTCTAATAAAGTTATTCCCAAGCTCCATATATCAGATCTAATATCATATGGGGATCTATCTTCTTCTGCAATAATACGCTCAGGGTCCATATATATCAAAGTTCCTATATAAGTTGTTGCTATTGAACTCGGAAGTTCTCTTGCTATGCCAAAATCTGCTAATTTAATTTCTCCACTCCAGTTCAGTAAAATATTACCAGGCTTCACATCTCGGTGCATAATTTTTTCTTTTTCATGATAGCAAAAATTTAGAGCGTCAATAATAGACACTGTTATTTTTCCTAATATTATTTCTGGGAATGAAAATTCTAATTTTTTATTTTTACAGAAAGTATGAATAATTTTGTTAAGATCCAGTAATGACATGTCCATGTGTTCCATACATATTAATAAACCGTCAACACCTATGGTCATGCCGTAAAAGTCGACAATATTTTCATGACCGTTGACCTTTTTCAGCATTTCAACTTCTTGCATATTAATGCTTTCAACCTTTTCAGATCCCCTGGTTTGATTAATGGGTATTGTTTTTATAATAACTTGTTTACTTGTAGGCCTATGTATGCATTGATATACTGCTCTTCCATGAGCTGCGTATATACGCATTTTAAAAATAAAATCCTCCAGTTTAAAACTATATCTTATGGTTGTTAAAGAATTAAAAATTAATTCATCATGGTCATTTTTTGCTTCATTTCTTGAACTCATTTCTTGAAATTCGTTTGGTATATGAGCATTTTTATCATCTTCAATTCTACGAACCTGTATTGGTGGATTAACAACAGAAGCCCCTAGATTAATATCCGGCATTTTACTTATTATAGCTTGTGATTTATTCCTATGGTTGTTATTTGAAAGCAAACTTTTGTTCTGCTTATAGACACGGACTTCATCCTCATCATGTTGATTGTTTACCAAGAATCTAGGTTTAGAAACTACAACAATATCTGGTTCTTGCTTGATATTGTCGAAACGTATTGACGTTTCCAGCTTAGATTTAATATTTTGAGGGATTTTATTGCTATCAGTTGAGATGAAAATAAATAACATTTGTGATATGTCCATAGAACATTTTAAAAATGGATCCTTATATTTTTTTCTTTTAGTTTTGTCTAATAGAGATATAAATTGGCTTTTCAAAATTGTATTGTTGCCTAAAATAAAGGGAATTTCCATTAAATGAAAAAAGATCAACATACATTGTGTAAAGTCTGTTTTTTCGCAAATACCGAGTTGCGGATTTGTAGTTTGTAGTTTGGGCTCTATTCCGAAGGCGTAGGTTCAAATCCTGGCGGCGAACATTTCTTTTTGCCTCATTTTGTGTTTGCAAAGATGTCAAGAAAACTATTTTTTAGAAAATAAAACTCGACAAAGTCAGTCCGTAACGTTATAAAATAGGCTTTCAGGATTTTTTTAAGCTCAAGATCATCAAAAACGGATGAAAACTGACGGAGGAGAGGCGTTTTGAAACTTTTTCGTAACTACAAATCCGCCACTCGGTATTTGCGAAAAAACAGACTTTAGAAGAAAGTGAATGACAGGGCATTCTGTTTTTTTGGGTATTCATCTTGTTACCGAGGGCCTACCCGTGGTACCCCTTTCCCTACACTATTCATGTAATAGATCACGGCAGTCAATTTTAAAACTAACTTGTAAATATGGCATCAGCTTCCCAAAAAACTATAATAGGTGAAAATGATCCCATTTCTATAATTAATTCTGTTAGTTGTCCTGGGTGTTCAGACGTTCCACAAAATTCTTCAATATTCTGTATACATTTACATGCAATTATTTTATACTAAAAATTAAAATATTCACCCTAGTTAAACTCATAAACAATACCGGACGTTGATCATTATAAAATTCTTGAAATTGTTCTACATATTTTTTAATAAGCTCAAAATCTTTTATTTCAATATAAAAATCATGAGGCATTTGGACATTTGGTAAAATCCCTTTCCAAGGTAATTGTAAAATATAATCAATAAATGCCCTAAATTACATGGTGATTCAAAAAATTGCAATTTTGTGATTTTTATGTTTACAGAAAATTTGCATTTTTTCGGGTAAAAAGTTGACTTTGGACTTAAGTCTTTTTTTTAATGTAGGAAATCAAATTCTCTACATTAAAAAAGAATTAGGTCAAACGTCAACTTTTTACCCGAGAAATGCAATTTTCCTGCATACATACAAATCCTAAAAATTGGGCGATAGGAACGAATGCACCGCACAAAAAAATTCCGCACGAATCTTCCGCACATGAATTTTCTGCACGGATCTACCGCACAGGATTTTCCGCACCTTTACACTGCACGGCATGACCGCACGGATTTTCGGCACTATAACTTTTGTCACGCTAACTTTTGTCATGGATACAAAATACAAACCGACAGATTTGTCACAGATACAAAATACAAACCGCGAAAAATCAACTTATTTCGGCAATCTGTCGGTTTGTATTTTGTATGCGTGACAAAAGTTAGTGTGACAAAAGTAACGTGACAAAAGTTATAGTTTTATGATGACGTGACAAAAGTTAGCGTGACAAACTCAATTCGTGACAAAAGTTATAGTGTCGGATTTTCAGCACAAGGATTTTCCGCACATTTTTTCATTAATGAAAGTTGTCTGAATTTCAATAAAATCGTGTTTATTGAAACGATTGGCAAAAAATCTTTAAAAAATGAGAGAAAAAATTCAAAAATGTGCGGAAGATCCGTGCGGAAGACCCTTATGCGGAAGATTCTGTGCGGAAAATTCGTGCGGTCATTCCGTGCGGAAAATCCTGTGTGGTCAATTCCTTAAAAAACTTGCAATTTTTTGAATCACTCTATATAAAAATTTATTTCAATCCTACTACATTAAAAGTGTAAATGTGAGGATGTCCATACGATCTCGGGAACGTTTGATTTAAACCCTGAACGATAAAATAAAAGTTGTAGAGGATGATGAGAGAATACGATCGACGCCACTTTTATGAGGGTACCCCCTCCAAAAATTTTAAAAAATTTTCAATCTTTTATTTTTGCCAGCATAAATTTTATACTTTTTATTTAAACCTTTTTATATGAAAATTAATTTACCTAGTGGAACTATTTGAAGAATCATCTGATTTAATTTTTTCTTCTATACAAATACATAGTTCATTAGTGTTAATAAAAGGAAGTTTCTTTGTTTGAAGATTATTTATGATCTCTTTTATATCTTCTGGTATAATATCTTGACTAAAGTCGGTCATCCCTATATCCTTATATAGCTTTTAGCCAATAAGAGGTAATAAAAATTGTCGTTTATTCATTTAATATACGTAAAAAATTGATCGAAGTTGTGTGTTATCAGTTTTTTCAAATTTATCTTTTCAATATAAAAATCGATTTTATACAATTTTTTCAAAACAACAGAAGTGAAATAATCAAGAACAATGTTAGTAACTCGTTAAACTTTAGCAAATCCTTTTTACTGGTCATGCTGAAAATTTGGCAAATATGTAAAGAATGCATCACAACAAGATCAATAATCTAGTTATGGTTTTGAATTTGTTTATATATTACAACGAAAACCCTTTTTATTACATTCAAACTATATCTTATTTTTCATTCAAATTATTAAAGGAGGTTTTTCGTTGCGGGGGATAAAAAAGGTGTGTAAAACTCGCTTCTTTGTTTTGCCAATTGTTATTTGCGTTTTTTGTGTTCAGAAAATTGTCAGGAAAGCGTAAATTTAGCAAAGACAATTTTCTGCCATTTTTGATTGCTGTCTTACTTTGGTGCAATATTGTAGTTGTTTGGTGGTATAAATTGAATAAAGAAAGTTTCGGTTTTGCTATTTTTATTGCGTTTGCACCCACATTTATTTCCTATCTTTAGACCGCTTTGTTCAGCGTCACGAGAATTTAGAGATGTGGTAACGTTTACTACACAAAACCGATCGCGAAGACCTGCGGAAATCCATTGAGTGTTGGGGGGAAATAAAAGTTCGAGACCGATTGCGTGGACCTGGTGAAAATCTGTTGCGCCTTTGGGTGAAATAAAAGGTCAGTACCTTGTAGTATAAGACCCCCGGGAAACCCCAAAACCTCCGAATTTTACAAATAATAGATAAAGTACTAGGAGCCGAGCGATCCGCGCTCGGGGGTTGTGACTCCGAGCAACACTCTCGAGATATCTCCTCGTTAAAAATGTATTAGATGTTTCTAGCGTTTCCCAAGCACGGCGCACCAAAAAGAGAAAGTGGGAAAGAGTAAAAAATAAAAAAGAATGTTGCTAATCGACCCAGCTCGCCTAGCGTTTCAAAACGAGTTATATCATGGGGTTTTGGGGTTCCCTATGGCCGAATGGCTAAAGTGACAGATTTATAGTTTATAGTCTCTGATTCTAATCTGCTTCGAATTTAAAGTTGTCCAAATTCCATGAAAATTTTTTCATATCTTTATTTTGGTCTCTAAAACACGTTGCTACCATTTTTTGGCCAGTACACACACAAACACTCCTAAAGGGTTATTTTGGTGGAATTTAAAAACTTGAAAAATTCGCGCTAAAATTCCAAATGTGCTCTTTTTGGGGCACTATATAAAAAGTTTTTAGCTACTTGTTTTGGTGTCGATTCGCGACGGGGGGGGCGGTCGCAATATTTTTGAAGCTGCACCTTTACCTCTCGCAAATTGGAAAATATGCACCTCTTCGCCCCAGGTATGCTTCAAACTATCCCAAAACTTTTTTTGTACTATCATTTTATTTAATTTATACAGGGTGGCCTAAAAAAGTGGATTTTTTATTTTTAGGACTTGGAAACTTATTTTTCTAAAAATGACCCAATGGGGATAAGTTTATGCGGAGAATCGATTGCGCGCATTCCCGAACTCTTAAAATGCTTCCCTGACCCTGATTCAGGGAAAATTAGTTTTTGATGCAAAGTGATAATTTTTAAAATTTTGTGAAGAAACGACAACAAAACAAATGAAAAGGTCTTTGAAGTGAAAATTGTCATAATAATATTCACACATGCACAAGCTTCCGTTTACGAAAGACATGTAGTAGTATCCGGCAAAAAATTGAAAAATATGTAGTATTTGGCCGCCGCTGGCGGCTAATGCTACGAATGTTGCGTTATGTTGACCAAAAAAAGGTCGCCAAATTGAAAAATATGTAGTATTGAAAATTTTGACGTAAGACCTTGTGCATGTGTGATAATATTAATTTATGAACGTGCACATGGCACGCGAAAAATAATAGACAACGTTCATTTTCTGTATTAGGGAATATTTTTTATGCTTCGAAAACGTGTGCAATCGATTTCTCGCATAAAATTACCCCTAGAAAAGAGATTTCCAGATAAAACATTTGAAAAATTATCACTTCACGTCAAAAACCAATGTTTTCCCTGAATCAGGGAAGCATTTTAAGAGTTCGGAAATGCACGCAATTGATTCCCCGCATAAACTTACTATATAGGGGACATTTTTAGAAAAATACATTTCTGGGTTCCAATAAATTTTAAAAATCCACTTTTATTTGGGCCAACCTGTATATAAGAAGCGTTCAATTTTTTATAAAATAAATTTATTTATAAACAGAGCTAACATTATACATACTGTTGTTGTTAGCAACAAGATTAGTCCTAGCATTTCTTATAGCCATAGGTTTTACAGTCATTACCGTCATTTCAAAGGACAACTTAACCCCTTTAGCACATAAAAACAATCTTTTAACAAAATTTCGAAAATAACTAATTGTAAAAATAATTATGATATAATTAGAAAGCTCATAACAATTAATAATAGCAAAGATTATTACAATAATGCTTGAAACGGAAGTAGAATTCGTTATAAAAACGAGAAAAACTGCAAACAATGGTACTAAATAGATAGCGAAAAAACTTAGAGTTTGACCAAAAAGTGAGATGTAGAGCATTTTCTGCAATCGGTGAGTTTTATCGCTATAGCTTTTGTTCTTGATAAAGACTATGTGGATCATTTTATAATGCAGATAGCCAAAGCAGATGATGAAGACTAGTTCGACTACGCCGATGCCGATGACTATCAAAACCATGACGATACTAGACCATACATGGAGATAAAAGCAATTCCCTTTTTGGGCTAAAATTTTTTATAAGTTGCAAATAGGGTGAAGTTTTTCTCCATGGAAAAACTCTTGAAATTGTTTAATTTTTCGCACCCCCTCCCAATCCCTCCAGTGATGTAGGCCCAAGAGGAGGGAACATGCCGTAGTTGCGTTGGGACCCTATCCCACCTAGAAAAAAATCCCATTTTTTCAAAAATATTCTCCCAAGGGGAAAGTTTACAACTTTTCTAAGAAAAGGGAGTCCCCCTCCACCTATTAGCTATTCCACTCCTCCCCCAAAATTGCTGTTCTTATAGGAGACCTCTTGAAAATTTTTAAATTACCTAAATAATAGTACAACTCTTTATTTTGTATAACTTTTGGATCAACTGCCTCATAAACCGTAATAAATAAAATTGTAGCAACCAAGATAATTATGATAAATCCAACAATAATTCCACCATATATCACTTGTTTAATTTTGTAATATGAGAACATTTTTGTGAATATATTGAGTTCAACATGAGCAAATTGATAAATTAGGCAAGATATTATACCAAAGAGATGATAAAGAAAGGCACCCACAGCCAAAACAATGAGTATAAAAGAAACATAGGGTCCTAAATTTAGTTGGTTTAAGAAAAAAAGAGTGTATCGACTCCCCCCCCTAAACATGCCAAAGGTCCGAAAACTATGATCTCTCCCCCATGTTTTGGTAGGCCGTAAAAATCATAAGAGTTCTTCTCTCTATTTTTTGATGGCCAAAAAGGTAATCTTCTCCCCTAGTCGATCTTTCCTCTAATCGACCCTTCCTCTAGTTGATTTTTCTCCATACGCCATTGGACCCACATACTCAATTTAATAAGGGGAAAAGATGCATACACAATAACGGGATGGAACGATCGTTCAAACAACACAAAAACGGAATGAACAATAACGGAATGACAAGAACGGGAGACAAAAATGGGACGACAAGAACAGGACAATTTCAGATATCTGCTTCTAAAAGGAATTTTGATATGGTGTCAAAGACTTTTTACTCAGGATAAAAAGTTGAGAAAAAAATCTTTCACACTATCTAAAAATGCCTTAAAGGAGCTGAGATCTGAAGAAAAAATCGTCCCGTTCTTGTCATCTCGTTTTTGTATACTGTTCTTGTTCATCCCGTTATTGTGTATGCCGGAAAAGAAGGACATAGCCTAACACATTACCTAATCTTGACACTAAACCAACATCACAAAAAATAACATCTGGCATTAGTATCACAGGCTGCCATAAAACAAAGAAAAAACCGAACAAAAATGTTGTCGTCACATTAATACTTAAATAAAATCGATACCCTTGAAGCACTTTCGAATGAACTCTACTCAAGAGAAAGAAAAGAAAAATAAAACATGTAAATTTAAACACAAATAACACATAAATAAATCCAGAATAAAAAGGTTCCAAAATTTGGATTAAATTTAGATCTCCGTGGGTTATAGACGCCGTTTCATTCGATGACATGTTTACGGGTGTAGTTAGATCGATTCTTTGCAACTCGCAAGTCCAAGTTTAGAAGCATAAAAATTAATTGAACAAAACACCTGTTATTGCGTATAAATATTTTTGTTGGCGATAACTTTTATTCCCAGAAATTAATTGAGGCTATTTTCATCTGGGGTCGATTGTCGTACTTGATTAGTGAACAGTAGGCAAAAATGAATAAAAAAGTTGACAAGTGGGCACTTGATAAGTGACAAGTGTTTAGTGACAATTCACTAAAAAACTGATAGTTTGTCACTTAACGCTTGCAAAAAAAAGTTGGAGAAAGTTTCCTTTATACGTGCATTTATCATTAAAAAAATCTATGACTTCTAAAACGGTTTTCTTATTTTGCCAAAAGTGGAGAAGTTCCCTTTACACGTGCATTTATCCATAAAAAAATTGGAGTGATACATTTTTGCTTGGTCACAATCTTTTATAGGCTAATGCATCCCTGCGTGGTCTTGGATTTTTCCCGCTGAACGACCACGCAGGGATGCCTCGAAAGTCTATAAATAGGCAATCGTTTCGCAAAAACTTTACCGTCGAATTCGACACAAAGGCAAAGCTATGGAAGAACTTCAAGACTTCAAGCTAGACGACTTGTACGATAAGTTGAGACTGGAAGAAGACGAATTTCAAGAATGGCTATCAGAAATTGGGCTACTACATGCTTCAAGGACCTGTGCTTGCGGGAATCCGATGAGAAAAAACAGAGACGGACGTGGAATTCTCCATTGGCGATGTTTTCGTGCCGTTCATAAACCAGCTGCACCAACAATCGACTTCAAAGTTGGCACTTTCTTCGAAAATGCAAATCTCGACTTAAAGATAATATTCAAGCTCGCATACTTATGGTGCATGAATCTGCCGCTCGAATACGCTGAATTTGAAACAGAAGTTGCACATCGTCACGTGCTTAATCTGAATAATTCAAAAATTTTCTTGTTTTCTTTCGGCAAAATAAGAACAGAATCATTTTAGAAGTCATAGATTTTTTATGCAAGTGTAAAGGGAACTTTACCCAAAAAAGTTTAATTGCCAAAAAAAGTTTAATTAAGAGCTTAATCACTTTTTTTGACAAGTGATAAGTGACAAACTTGTCAGTTTGTAGTGAACTTGTTACTTATCAAGTGCCCACTAGTCAACTTTTTCATTCATTTTTGCTCACTTGACACTAATCAAGTACAACAATCGACCCCTTGTATATTTTGAGTAGATCAGAAACTATCAAAAATATAAGATGGACCAATGTAATCTTTGATCCCCCCAGTGCTATAGACAAGAGGGGCATGGGAGCCTCCAAAACTGGAAAAATGAAAAAATTTCTACAGGCTCACAAATTTTAAACCCAATCAAAAACTGATTCAACCCAATCAAAATTTTCAAGAGTACACTTTTATACATTAAATTTTTATTTAATTAACATATATTGGAATGAAAATTATAATATTAATTTATCTTCCCCATCCATGTTGAAATCCACGTTCTCGGTTAAATTCTTCTAAAAAATTGAAAATTATCAACAATTTGAAAAAAACCTTTACCACGTCTACCCTCTCTTCGCTCATCTCTTCGTTCTTCTCTTCGCCCTTCTCTTCGCTCGCCCCATTCTCTCTTCGCTCGTAAGTTTAAAATTGGTCTGTCTATAACTTCACGTTCTTGGTTAACTTCTAAAAAATTGGAAATTATCTTTAATTTAAAAAATCTTTACCCCAACGTTTAACCATGTGTCTTCGTTCATCTCTTCGCTCATCTCTTCGTTCGTCCCTTCGCTCTTCTCTTCGCTCTTCGTTACACTCACTTACAAATACCCAACATGAAATAAGCAAAGCAGAAATAATAAATATCTTGTAAGAATACATTGAAAACTAACAAAAGAATAAATTGTTTAATTTATAAAATACTAAAGGCCGAGTGCCTCCGACGCTTGCGGATTTCTAACGGTGGCTCCGAACGGCATTTCGTTCAAGGTATCCCGGGATACGAAAAAGCATTTTTGAAAAATTTTTTTGAAGGGGTATTACCATAAAAGTGGTGTCGATAGTTTTCTCTCATGGTTCCCTACAACTTTAGTTTTAGCGTTATCAATTTAAATCAAGCGTTCCGGAGAGCACCTGTGCATACCAGTTGCGTATCTAGAGGGGGAGCAAGACGCCATGGTCCTCCAAAACCGAAAATTTCTTAAGAAAAATGGAATTTTGGCCAAAATTCGATAAATTGCTTTAGAAAAATGAGGTTTTTATACCGTTTCCCGCTGTAAAGCAAAAATGCGAGTACGCTATTGCGAAGTGGATAAGGGAGCCGCTCGTCCGATCAGGCAAGTCAAGCAAAGTTGGGTCCGCAGGTTCGATTCCATCAGGGTAAAACTTTTGACATTCAAAAATCTTTTTTTTCTAAAAAATGGAGCAAAATTTTTGTTGCACCATTTATTGCAAGAAATTTTTTTGAATGTTTTGAAAGTAAAAAGTTTTATATACGTGGGAATCGAACATGCGGCCCAATGTTACTTAACTTGCTAGATAAGTCGGGCGGCTTCCTTATCCATCTCACATTGCGTACCTACTTTTTTGCTTTACAGCGGGAAACAGAGTATACCTAGATGGCACCTCTCCCCAACAAAATATTAGAGCCGCTACTGGTGCAGATAGGCAATACAAGTTTATAGTAGTAGGATCGACTCTTTTATATAACCAAAATTTATAGATGACAGTTTATAGAAACCGGTCTAAAAAATTAGTTCATTAACCAAAAAGAGGAAGCAACATCAAGGCCATAGTTCTATAACAAAAAAAGAAGTAACATCAGCATCAGTTTTCTAGAATATTATTCATTAAGAATTAAGAAAGGTTCATCAAAATTCATCAAGGGCATCACAGTTCATCAAGCTTTTTTACGATCAAGATCTTTTTAAGATCAATTAGGTAGTTAAAACAATCACGTCATTTTTTTGGGTGTGTCAAAAAATTTATAATTTGGCTTTATAATTAAATTTTTATATCAAAAAATACCTTAAAGGACCAGTCCAGCCAGTTATAACCATATGAAAAAATAATATATTCGGAAAAATCATGAAAAATGGAGCATTTTTTGTTTTTACGGCATGTTCTGAATCGTTGTAGTTTTCGAGATAATTGCGTTTAAACTTTTTAATTTGTTACAAGCTCTTCGTTGTAATACACAAACTTTTTTGAATTTTTTGCGGAAAAATCGATTTTTGTATATATTTTTTAAATTTTCATAAAATGAACATTGTAGCAATTTTTTATAGCTAAATGAGACGAACAAAATGACACCAAAATTATTCAATTTGAACATTGTTTTAGGTTATTGAAACGAAATCCCTGATTCATGTTTTCGTTTCAATAACCCAAAACAATGTTCAAATTGGATAATTTTGGTGCCATTTTGTTCGTCTCATTTAGCTATAAAAAATTGCTACAATGTTCATTTTATGAAAATTGAAAAAATCGATGCAAAAATCGATTTTTCCGCAAAAATTCAAAAAAGTTTATGTATTACAACGAAGAGCTTGTAACAAATTCAAAATTTCAAACGCAATTATCTCGAAAACTACAACGATTCAGAACATGCCGTAAAAACAAAAAATGCTCCATTTTTCATGATCTTTCCAAATAAATCATTTTTTCATATGGTTGTAAATTACTGGACTGGTCCTTTAATAGAAAATACACCGCATTTTGAACGTACCCTTAGAGATTTATTTTGAAAAACTTTCAAAAAATTTATGCGACATTGTGTTTAGCATAACAAATACCAAAAAAATCATTTTTAGCATCCTTGACCGGTTGAATGTTAAAGAAAATTTAGAGAATTATAAATTTTTATAACCGTTAAAGGGGGTGACATCTATGGCCTAACCAAGAAAAAACTTTTTCTAAAAGATCATTTTTAGGAGTAAAATCATGCAAGAAATCGATCGCCGAAGTGTGAAAACGTCATCCTGACACGGATTCAGGGAAAACTTTGTTTTATTTTATATCAACAATCGTTGAAAATTTTATTTCATCAAACTTTTGTAAAAAAGATCATCGATTCTTCACATAAAAATACCTCTTCTAGGAGTAATTTTATGCGAAGAATCGATGACGTTTTCACGCTTCGGCGATGCGAGCAATCAATTTCTCGCATGATTTTACCCCTAAAAATGATCTTTTTAGAAAAAATTTTTTCTTGGATTAGGCCACAAATGTCATCCCCCTTTAAATAAATTTTTACTACAATTTTACAATTTTGAGTTGATCAAATTCTTCGCAATTGTTTCTAAATGAACAATATCCGGTCCATCAGCAAATTTCAAAGCTCTTGCCCAGATTAGAAACATTGCAAGTGGATAGTCATTAGTTAGACCACCAGCACCATGAATTTGTATAGCCCTATCAAGAACTTCATAAGCCATATTTGGAACAGCCACTTTGATCATTGCAATTTCGGTTGCAGCATTCTAAAGATTCAACTTACAAATGGAGAGAGAACAGATGAAGGCGGTAACAAAGTTCAAAATCGATCATATGGCGCAGTTGGTAGCGCAGTAGTAAAAAAAAGCCGTGTATTTTCAAAAATCGTGTTTGATACTCAAAGAGATTGCATCAGATGATCATATATAATAAGGTACCAATTTTGGAAACTGCATGGGTTGGGGGGGGGGGGGGGGTTTATGTTTTTGCCACCTTTTTACTTGTGATTCAAGAGAGAGGTCTTGCGTGGGGAGGAATGGGTGGGGGTGGTGTCATTATTTTTGTGTCTTCCTACCAGCGGCGCAACTAGAGTCTCGGTTGAGGCGTGAGAAGTTCCAAAAAATTTCCTTTGGACAAATTTTCATTTTTTTCGGATTTGGGTGGAAGCTTCCCCCTAGTTGCGCCACTGCTTCTTGCATGAAAAACAACCCCTCGTCATTCATGCTGGTGATCGAACTCTCCCCCGTTCAAGATAAATTCTCGCCACTTGCTCCTGCACCATCATGGCTGAACTTTTTTCTCGCCCTATAAATTCTTACCTTTGTTCCAACCGTATCTATCGCATGAGCTGCTTTTAAGACTAAAAGTCTGGCTTGTTCAATTTCGATTTTTGATTTGGCTATTGCAGTTCGGACATCTTGAAATTCGTTCAAAGTTTTGCCTCTAGCAATGCGATTTTTGGACTAAAATCATAAAAAGTTTTTGTTGAAAAATCGATAAAAAACAATGCTGTACCCTTGCAATCATCATTTCAAGAGCGCGTTGTGAATGTCCTATAAGTCTCATGCAGTGGTGTATTCTTCCCGGACCCAATCTTCCTTGGGCAATTTCAAAACCACGACCTTCGCCAAGTAGCATGTTACTGACGGGCACTTTGACGTTTTCGAAGAGCATTTCACAATGTCCACCTGGAATTTTGACAAATAAGTAGGTACAGTCGGCGCTTGATAAACCCCTGGAGGATTGTCGGTTTATCGAGCGCCGACTGTATTTGTGAAAACTCCAATCAGTTTCATTCAAAATTCAAAAAATAGTGTATCTTTATATGGATTTGGTAGATCCCCGCTCATGTGACCTTGTAGTTTAGTGGTAGAGCACTGAACCAGACACAAGAGGTCGCAAGTTCGAGTTCCACTTCTATCATGAAAATTTTGCCTACATTAAACTGTTACCTGGTGGATCATAAGTCCCTAAAGTTGGCAATGGTCTCACAATAGTTATCCCAGGCGTATCCATAGGAACAATCAACATGCTTTGCTGCTGATGCTTGGGCTTATTGGTCCAGCCATGCACCCTACCCATAAAAATGCAAACTTTGCATCTGGGGTCAGCAGCACCCGTAATAAACCATTTTCTTGAGTTTATAATGTAATTATCACCATCACGAACTATTAAGGCCTAAATTTAGGTTTGTTGATGTTGGCAATACTTCAAAGTCGAAAATAGTGAACAGCCATTCAGTGACCACCATTGTGAGTGATCCAATGCGCTGCCAATGAATTCGGCGACAACAGCATGCCAAATTTCGGTCCAGAAGATTTTGCAGAAACCTGTGATCAAACGGGGATCACAACAAGGTTTTCGAGTGTTTCGAAAAATTTTACTTGGATATTTGTAGCATCAGAAGAAGCGACATCAGGCTCTGTCATGGCAAAACATGAACGGATTTCTCCGTTTAATAATGGTTTTAGCCATTTTTCTTGTTGCTTAGGAGTGCCATATTTGATAAAAACTTCCATGTTTCCGGTATCAGGGGCGTTACAGTTGAAAATCTAAAGTTATATAAAAAGCGTCAGCTAGAGGAGAGTGGACATGAGTTTATAAAGTCCATATACCCCTCACACATGGCCAAAAGAGAGAGTCTCCCCCCTAACCAATCCGCCAAAAAGAGGATCAACCTGGCATCGGAGCGGCCGGGTTGGTTTTTTTTGGTTCCTCCCTTATGTTTTTGACCAAAATTTTCGAAAAAATATAAGGGGAACTAAGGGGGCTAAGGCAAATTTTTAAAAATTTTAGGGGCCCAACCCAGCACCAGACCCCCTCTCCACCCTGTTTGATACCCCTCTCGTCTACCAAAGAATGTTTCTATTCTCCCCTACCCCCGGAAATCGTCCAAGGCCGAAAATAAACCTATTTGCGCTATGTTTTTTTGCACATACTTCTGGTGCATAAATACTACTGCCCATCAGCTCACAAATATGAGCATATTCAACATTTGTTAAACCACCACTAAATTTTCCTTCTGGATCAATTTGTTTTGCAATGAATAAATTCCAAAGTCCAGCGGCTTTGGCTTTTTCCTAAAAAGGCCAAATTTTGGCACTATAACTTTTCGTACAATTGTGGTTCGTACAAACTTTTCGTACAATTGTTCTGCACAATTATTTTTCGTACTTTTCGTACAAATATTTCGCACAGGTACTTTTCGTACGAACTTTTCATTCCCTGATGGCAGTATAACTTTTCGTACAATTGTGATTCGTACGAATTTTCGTACAGGTACTTAATGTGTACGAAATATTTGTACGAAAAGTTCATGTACGAAATATTTGTACGAAAAGTACCTGTACGAAATACTTGTACGAAAAGTACCTGTACGAAAAATGTCGTACGAAAAATATTTGTACGAAAAGTGTCGTACGAAAAGTGTGTTGTACGAAAAGTTCCGTACGAAACGTGACGTACGAAAGGTGAATGTACGAAAAGTAACGTACGAAAAGTACCGTGCGAAAAGTGTTTGTACGAAAAGTTTCCTGTCAACATAAAAACCATAAAATTAACAGTTTTTTTGGGACACCCTGTAGTATCTAAAAAATAAACTGACCTTTAACTTTTCAATTTGTGGATTTGGAGTCCATTGTTGTTTGCCATGAGAAAAGGCTATGAGTTCCGGCTCTATTTTTAGGATCTCCTTAAAACCTTTTTTTATACAAAAAGCTAATTTTTTATACCACTTACTTCTTCAATAAAACTTTTTACTCCTTCATACAATTTTAGACTTTTTCCACTCAATGCTTCGGGTAAAATTGGAAAGATGCCTTAAAAAGTAAACTTTTGAGTAAGATATCCAAAGTTAACATAGCTACCCTCTGGGGGGGGGGGGTAAAAGTCCAATCTTGGGTGCAATAGGATTAGGGGGCATGCCTTTTGGCTTTTACCTATTGGTTCCTTTTCTTTCCCACTTTCTTTAATCAACTTTAAGCCCAAGTTTGCCATAGTTCGTGGGACATGTTTGAATGTTAGAGATTCTTCTTGACTAGCCTGTCCTTGTAAGCCTCGCTTGTAGACTCCTTGAAGTATACTGGCATATTTGAAGAAGGTATAGGACATGTAAAAAGTCCAATCTTGTGGGACAATAGGTTCAAGATTTAGAACTTTGCAATATTCATGTAAAAGTTCATCAGAAGAAGGGATGTTTAGAGCTAAAAGTAAAAGTTATTTATTATATGTTCATAGCCGTTAGCTCATAAATATTGGGAGGGAGTCCACCTCTTGTCCCTTATGTTTTTTGAATAGATTTTTACAAGGCTCAACATACCGGGGGGGGGGGGAAGTC
>OZJO01000580.1:9073-24063 GCA_900406225.1 Acrobeloides nanus | reverse complement strand
TAAAAATCATTTAAAAAATGAAATCTTAAATTATGATAATTCTATCATAATTTGTAATCTCATTCTATGAATTTTTTTAAGCCAATTTCCAGGCAAAGGAAAAATTTTTCAAGAAAAATAAAAATAGGCAAAAATTCTACGAGGTCGAATTTAGGGGGTCTGCTAAAAATTTTTTAATTTCTCAACATTTTACCCTCCGGGGATCGAACCCGCGGGCCCAAGTTGCTTAACTTGCCAGATCGGACGGGATCGCTCCTTACTAACTTTTAAGAAGTCCTTTAGGATTATGGGTTGAAATGGGCTTTATATCATGCACTGTTGATTTTGGCACATCGAGCAGTTCTCCAATCTCGCGAACTCTTTTTCCTTTTTCAAACAGCTTTATAATTGCTTTTTGTTGTTCTGCCATCTTAAAAAATCATTTTGTTTCAATTTATTACAAAAAAATTCGAAAAAGTCGATCGAAAAAGGCATGATTAAATCTTGTCCGGTTTTTTTATAACACCCTGTAGAATGGGCAAATCTCAGAAAATTTAAAAATTTGTGACATAGTTTTGGTGTCATTTAAATGATGAGTACACGGGCTCAACTCTTAAAAAGATCATAAGACCACTTCCCCTCATATCCCATATAGAAAAAGCTAATTGCAAATCTTTGCAACATTCTTGAATTTTTAACCAGATTTTTGGCAAAAATTGGCATTTTAAGCTGGGTTGCAGGTCTTATATCCAAAATGATCTTATAAAAAAGCTGCCAATTTGTACTACATATTTTTTCCCTACCCTCGTTTTCCAGCATTTTGATCGGCGTACTTGGATAAATTTTTATTTGGTTGGAATCCTCATTATTAAGAGAAAAACCAGCACCGCAGGCTCAAAATTTTTGAAAAATGCTTGTTTTTATGTTGAGAATGTTCAGAAAATTAAAATTTTTTGGTGAAGATGCAACAATTATTTTTAAAAAAAAGTCGTTTGACCAACACCTCGCGGAGGCCAATACTACATATTTTTTAATTTTTTGGTGGATACTACTAATTGCCTTTCGTATACAAAAGCTTGCTTCTGTGTGGACCATATTATTTATAATTTTGCCTCATACTAAAGTATAAGGCAACCCAAAAATTCGTTACTGAGATCTAACGGACGTATGGACGGACACAGAAACGTGCACACTTCGCACGCTTCGCGCGTCTAAGCCTTGATCTTTTTTACTAGCGTTTCGTAAAATCGATAAAAGGATTTCTTGTTAATAAGTTGAACTAGAGATCAAACGGAAAAGAAATGGTAGAGAATAATATAAACTACAAAATTTAAGAAGGTTTACAAATTCAATTGTACAGGGTGTTCAAAAATCTCTACCTGATTTCAAAATTCTTCAGCTCAAAAAAAATTTGAATTTTTCAATGCGGTTTTTTAATCCCTTAGTGTCGGCTATATGAAATACGCACTTTCTGACGAAAAAAATTTGTATCTTTGTGTTATGTCAAAAATTTCTTTTTGTACTTTGGAGGACTAACATGGAATTTTCAAATATAAAAAAGTTATGGAAATTCGATTTATATTGGAGCAGATATACAGCTTTCAAAATCTATATAACCCCATTCCATATTAGGATAACAGCTGTAGTTAATGTAGAATTTTATTGTACTACATAAAAATATAGTCTAATGTCTTTTTAAATGAACCAATACAATAGCTACATGAATTTGGAACACCTTCACGTCTATTTAAGACTCAAATACAAGGGAATATTATGCAAATTCAACGAGCTTTTTAACATGGTATGTTTTTGTATACCTTATATAAGGATCAAGCTTCTTAGGATAAAATCACAAATTTTTATTTTCTTCAGCTTGAGTTTTTTAAATTTTAGAGTTTAAAACATGCGGATTTTCTTTATTCTCCCGGTGCTGTGCACTATTGTATTTGCTTTCAAGCTTCCACTTTTTGATAATGCACCTAAGGGAGATCACGAGCCAAAGAAAGCTTCGGATCAGGCTGAACTTGCAAAAACTAATCGAGTTCCCAAAAATGCTAACAATCAAGCTGTTCCAGAGCCAAAAATCGGAGGTGATGAAGCCGTGCCTGAACCAAAAATTAGTGGACAACCTGTGGGCTATCCAACAGTATACTTAGAAGCTCCAGAAATCCATCAATTAAAAAAGGATTTTTATCAAGTAAAAAAATCTAGTTTACACAATTTTGAAACAAAATCTATATGGGTTTACCCTCATCCCTTTTTCCCTTCACCCCCACTAAAGATGTACAAAGGAGTGTCTTCCAACCTCGTATACGCTTGAGCCCATCCAAACTTCGTCACTTGGGTTGATCACTTTTTTTAGATATTTGGTGTTAACTCGATAAAAAATTTTTAGGGTGACATTGCTTTAACCGAAGAACAACGCCATATTCGTAGTCTAGGAAGAGTCAAACGCCAAGGCTATCAAGACTCTTACTATCCAAATACCTTATGGCAACAAGATTCCCCGATTTCCTACTTTATCGATTCTGGTTTACGTAAATTTATTTTTTAGTAAAACAAGTACTACAACAATTTAGCGAGCAGCACAGGAATTCTCATCCGTAAGGCTCTTGAATATTGGTCCAATCATACTTGTTTGAGCTTCCAAGAACATGGCAGTAGTGGCTCGACGAAACTGTATTTCTTCTCAGGAAGTGGTTGTTGGAGTTATATTGGCAAAGTCTGGTATTGGGGCAGTCAAAATATTTCGATTGGCTTGGATTGTCAGCAACATGTAGGCGATTGATTCTTATGGCATCGGCTTTGTTGCCTCACTCACTGACAAGTGATGTCGTGTGATGATGTGAGATGATGAGGGTTTTCACAATTTAACCGAATAAGATGGCGGTCGGGAACACCTCTCGGATACCGTTAGAAGTTCCACTTGGGACGCTTAGCAGCTAGGCCGAGCACTGCATGCACCTATTTAGAACGCGTGGCCGAGCGCCGCAGAGCGCGAAAGACACTCGGTCTCCAGTTTATCGTATAAAACAATAAAATCTTAGTTCGGTATGATCTCTCATGAAATCGGACACGCTCTTGGGTAAACTTCAAATTTATACAAAAATGACTTAATGATTAGACTCTTCCATGCCCAATCCCGATACGATCGTGATAGCTATGTCACTGTCAACACCCAATCTATCAGCTCTGGTGGGCAAGACCAATTCAACAAGGAAACCATCTCAAGCAACAACAACTTTGGAGTTAAATACGACTATGGAAGTGTTATGCATTACTCTGATGGTAAATATTATAAGAGTCTTTACTGGACCAGTCCAGTAATTTACAATCATATAAAAAATATATATTCGAAAGATCATGAAAAATGGAGCATTTTTTGTTATTACGGCATGTTCTGAATCGTTGTAGTTTTCTAGATAATTGCGTTTGAATTTGTTACAAGCTCTTTGTTGTAATGCACAAACTTTTTTGAATTTTTTTACGGAAAAATCAATTTTTGCATCGATTTTTTAAATTTTCATAAAATGAGCATTTAGCTTTTATAGCTAAATGAGACGAACAAAATGACACCAAAATTATCCAATTTGAACATTGTTTTGGGTTATTGAAACGAAAACATGAATCAGAGTTTTCGTTTCAATAACCCAAAACAATGTTCAAATTGGATCATTTTGGTGTCATTTTGTTCGTCTCATTTAAAAAATTATAGCTACAATGTTCATTTTATGAAAAGTTTTGGAGCTAGTCCGGCTGGGGGACCAAGTGACGTTCAAAAAAAATTTTCCGATTTTCTTCTAAAAATCGACTTTTTAGGGTAATTTCTAAGCGAAAANTAAAAACAAAAAATGCTCCATTTTTCATGATCTTTCCGAATATATCATTTTTTCATATGGTTGTAAATTACTGGACTGGTCCTTTAATAAA
This sequence comes from Acrobeloides nanus, assembly GCA_900406225.1. NCBI lineage: Eukaryota > Metazoa > Nematoda > Chromadorea > Rhabditida > Cephalobidae > Acrobeloides > Acrobeloides nanus. Next base: position 20,154 of record OZJO01000580.1, on the reverse strand, counting down.
ACGGTTGTGATGCCAACGGTGCACAAATTGGTCCAATTTGAGGTATGCTTTTTGGGAAGGGGCAGGGCTAAGGGAAGAGAGGGGATCCTATGGTATAACCCTCCATAACGGGTCAAAAGCCCGAAAAAAACAAATGTATGCTCGGTACTAAAATAAAATCTTTAAAAAAACATATATTTTTTAGTCGCTTTTTCTGTTGATGGCACGTCGAAAACCATAACTGCATCAGAACCTTATTATCAAAGAACTATGGGAGGCCGTATTGCTCCCTCATTCTCTGACATCCAGGTCATCAATAGCTTGTACAACTGCACAAGTAAGCCTCATTAAACAACCTTTTAAAACAAAATTTCAGATAAATGCGGATCCTTGGCATGTCAAAATGGAGGCTATCCCAACCCATCAAGTTGCCAAACTTGTCTCTGCCCATGGGGCTTTGGTGGCACACTTTGTGATCAAAGACAAGAATGTACTAACGGAACTTGTGGAGATACCATAACAGTATTCTAACCAAAAGATCTCAATTTTGGGATTATTTTTAGGCCACTACTTCATGGGAAACACTTACTCGATGGGTTGGACAAAATGATACCATCATGTATGACACTTTCACCTCTTGTTATTGGCACATCCAGTCAGCTGCCGGTACTAATGTTCAAATCNCGATGGGTTGGACAAAATGATACCATCATGTATGACACTTTCACCTCTTGTTATTGGCACATCCAGTCAGCTGCCGGTACTAATGTTCAAATCCAAGTCCAATTCGTTGGCCTTGTCTGTTCATCAGGTTGTTTCTATGGTGGTGTGGAATTCAAAATGACGGAGTTTGCAAGAACCGGATACAGGTATATAATTTAAGTCTTATTAATTTTATGGTTAATTTTAGAATGTGTTGTTCAGAAGATTATTCAGGAAACCCAACATTCACTTCGACTAGTAACTTGGCTATCATTGGAGCACATGCTCGTTACAATTTGCAATACTTCATCGTACAATATCGTCAAGTTTAAATTTTTTTTCAAACATGTAATGAGCATTTTATTCTATGGGGTCTGAGACCCCATATTGTGTGTACCTGATCCAGATTCTACGAGGAACCTGGATCTATATTGGATTACTGAAATAGGCTAATGGAAGATGTCGAAAAATGAGTTACAAAAGTCGATTTTTTTAGCATTTTCACTCATTTTTCATAAAAATCTACTTTTTCGGGTTTTTTGTAACTCATTTTTTGATAATTTGAAGAAGAAAATCTCGAAGCACAAAATTTTATGGCAATTCTAAGACCAAAAACTAGGTTTTAGTGTTAAATAGATTGTGTATTACAACGAAAACCTGAAAACTTGATATAAAATCGACTATGCAAATAGAATCTTCATAGTTGAATATCATATACTGAAAAAAATCGCATTGAAAAAGTTTTTCAAGGAGCCGAGATACAGGAAAAACGGATATCCATTTAGAACGCAAGTTCTGAGAGAGTGGAACTTTTTAATAGCGCCATCGTGTTCCCCGTATAAAAATGTGGATATGCAAAAATTTTCATGAATCTTGCCAATAAGATAAAAAATGACTTTTGGGCGCGGGATAGAACCTGCGTCTATGAGTTTCGGCCGAGCGCGTTAGCCACTCAGCCATGGATTAAACCCCCATGATATGGTACTCGTTTTGCTTGGCAAGCTAAGTCGATTGGCGAATTTTTTTAAATTTTTACCCTTGCCTAACTGTCCTTTTCGAAATTTTGGTGCGCTGCGGCGTTCCCAATACAGCAACCTTGTTTTAAAAAAATATTAATACTTATTTCAAATTTCTATCAATTGCAAGCAAAAGTGCATAATATCATCCAAATAAACGATTTTATACACTTCTGGATGCATTTGATGAAATCTTATATATATTAGCTACTAGCTAAAATTTATAATCTCAGAAATACAAGTTAGCAATTAGCTTCACTAATTATAAATAAATACTTATACATCGATTCTTATACGAAATTCATAATTATCATAAATAAAGAAACATAGACTGGCCAATAGCAAGACCTAGACTACTACTGATAAAGATTGATTCGAGTCGAAGTATAGCCAACACGAATAATTGGCGCCGACCTAACTATCATTTAAAGAACATTAAATATAGAGGCCATACATGAACCTTCAAGGCTTTACTGATAAGGTCTTATCTAAATGGACTAAGGAGAGAGTATGTTCTATGTAAACATGAAAAAGGAGAAATTTTTGTAACAAGTTTCGAAAGAGAAAAAAACTACATGACTTTTAAAATTTTAAATTTGTATTACAGTGGCATACCGCCAACTGGGTCCAGAGACTTATATGTAATACCTGAATGGCTCCTTTTATGTACATATGTGCGATGAGTAAAATAGTAGTATTAAAATTTTATTGATCATAAATAAAAATACCCATTTAAATAACCCACAAAAAATAACAATAATTTTAAACAATGGGCGTATGCATAAATGACGCTAAAGCTAGCGCTAACACTAATAGCTGTAGCTAGTGTGCACAACTGCCGCTATTAGCGTTAGCCATAGCTAAAAGCTGCAATTCTAATAGCTATAGTTAACGCTAAAAGCTGTAGTTAAAGGACCAATCCAGTAATTTACAATCATATGAAAAATGATATATTCGGAAAGATCATGAAAAATGGAGCATTTTTTGTTTTTACGACATGTTCTGAATCGTTGTAGTTTTCGAGATAATTGCGTTTGAAATTTTAAATTTGTTACAAGCTCTTCGTTGTAATACACAAACTTTTTTGAGTTTATGTATTACAACGAAGAGCTTGTAACAAATTCAAAATGGATAAATATTCTTTTTGCTCTCAAAAAGTATCTTTTTTGCGCTCAAAATATTTTTCTTGCGCTTATGCGCTTTTTTGCGCTCAAAATAATTTTTTTTGCGCTTATGCGCTTTTTTGCGCTCAAAATATTTTTTTTGTGCTCAAAATATTTTTTTGTGCTCAAAATATTTTTTTTGCGCTCAAAATATTTTTTTGCGCTTAAAAATTACAAAAAATATTTTGAGCACAAAAAAAATATCTTGAGCGCAAAAAAAAATATTTTGAGCGCAAAAAAGCGCATAAGCACAAAAAAAATTATTTTGAGCGCAAAAAAGCGCAAAAAAAATATTTTGAGCGCAAAAAAGATACTTTTTGAGAGCAAAAAGAATATTTATCCATTCAAAATTTCAAAAGCAATTATCTCGAAAACTACAACGATTCAGAACATGCCGTAAAAACAAAAAATGCTCCATTTTTCATGTTCTTTCGAATATATATTTTTATATGATTGTAAATTACTGGACTGGTCCTTTAATGCTAATAGCTGCAGCTAATATGCACAACTATTAGCATTAGCTACAGCTAATAGCGCTAGCTTTAGTATCAGTTGTGCATAACGGCCCAATGTATTTCTTTCTCTATGGTTTAAGACTTCCTCCAACATAGCCCATATGAGATTCAACTCTGTCAACGATACCAAATTCTTTTGCTTCATCGGCGCTCATAAAACGGTCTCGTTCTAAAGCATCGGCAATTTTTTCAACTGGTTGACCGGTATGATGAGAATAAATGGAATTGAGGTTTGAACGGACACGTTTGATTTCATCTGCATGAATGATAATGTCTGAGGCTGTGCCCTAAAAATAGCAAATTATTGATATTTTACGATGTTGTACTCTTTTCTACATAACATGGCGAAAAATCTATTAAATTTAAGTAATTTTTCTAATTTTTAAAGCTAACACCGTTTCTCATTTTCTTTATTCAATATACCTGATAACCACCAGAAGGTTGATGAACCATAATCCGAGCATTTGGTAATGCTGTTCTCATTCCCTTTTCACCTGATGCTAATAGCAAGCTTCCCATACTGCTGGCTTGTCCAATACACCAAGTAGCTACTGGGGCTGATATGTATTGCATAGTGTCGTAGATTCCGAGACCAGCTGTTACAACTCCGCCTAAAAATAATAATCCGTTAGATTTATGATTTGGGCCAGTCCGAGCCAGGATCAGCTATATACGAGCATTGGGTGACAGGGTAGTACAGGTACTACAATCAAGTTAGGTATCCTTCAAAAATTTTAGCGACCTTTTTTATTTTTTCGCATGCAATGCTAGGTTTCTTCCTTTGTTCCTCCGATAACTGCTAGATTCCTCCCCCCCCCCTAATCCCTTGCGCGTAACTAGGTATACCCCTCAAATTTGAGGGATGGGGTCTTAGAACACTGTGCTAGATAGGACTGAAATTTCCACCCCTAGTTCATAACCTATCTACGAATTTCCCTCCAATTTTTTCAAATGATTACATACCCGGACAATTGATATACATATGAATCGGAGTCTTGGAGCTTTCACTTTGAAGAAACAATAATTGAGCAACTATCAAAGAGGCAACATGATCATCAATCTATATTTTCTTATTAACAGTTTTATTATTATTAAAATCTTACTGGTGTCATCACACAAACAATCCGATCTTTTAATAATCGCGAGAAGATATCCATAGCTCGTTCGAATCTTCCTTCTTGTTCTATGACTATCGGAACCATTGGGTAATGATTGGTTAAAGAAGTATGGATGAATTTTTTTGGGCATTGAGATAATATAAACGGCCGAACAAGTCTTGAAAATCTAGTAGCACTCATTTTTTGAACAACTACAATTCATAAAATTATGAAAAAGTGTTGAAAACGAAGTAAAAAATCAAGTCTAATTTAACAAGTTAAAAACTTTGATCATATATTTTTCTGTAGAAAAAAGTTGATAAAATGCTAGCGACAATAAATTCGTTTTATAAAATTTTTGTTGATTAAATTTCAATATTAAAACGAAAATTTAAAAACTGTATTCTTTGTCATTTTATTTGAATAAGAAACAAAAGGCAAATAGTAGTACCGAGTACTACTATGAATTTTCAAAGTTTTATCCTTTGAGTAAATAATCGAAGGGCAAAATTTTTTTGCCGCAAAAATGGAAAGGCCGACAATTGCGCTCGATCGAGATTTACTAATGGAAATTTTTTCAAACTTTATCCGCAATCCAAATATTAAACGTTTTGGACAATTGTCGGCGGAACCGTTTAGACTTTATGTAAGGAATTTTATTTTTTGAAATGCAAAATTGTTGGTGACTACCAAGACTGGATTCTGACGGTTCCGACATTACTACTACACCTCTCCTCACTGACCAGACTCAATGTGGGGGGGGGGGGAGACAATGAAGTAGGGAGAAGGGCCGGCTGGTTCGGGGAGGGTACTTACCCAAAAAAGGTTATTTTTCCCAAAAACGTAAGGACTAGAGATGTTTAAAAATTTCAGCCACTAGGTGAACCTGTCCCCTGCTTACGTCACTGGAGAAGGGGTCAGTAGCGTAGGGAGAAGGATCCACTAGGGGAGGGGACAATTGCCCAAAAAAGATCATTTTTCCCAAAAACTTCAGGGGAATCCTTATAAGGGGTTTGTTTTAATTGCGGCCTTCTAGGGGTACCTGTCGCTCTTCCAACCCCTTGCTTACGCCACTTAGGGGGTACACCCCAAATCAATTTTTGACATGATATTTTTTTAAATTTTAGTTAGTGAATCGATTTTGTAATAGATGCATGCTTAGCTTGTTATGGAATTATCCAACAGTTTCAATATTTTCGAATACTGCTGCATTAGACTCAAAACATGTTTGTATAGTCAGTTTTTGGCGAAAAAATTAAATTTTAGGATGACCCTAGCTCTTCACATGAAAGAATTGATATGGACCATAACATATTGGAATATTTTTTAAAATTAAACCCACATTTTGTCAAAGAGGTTCATGTTTGGAAAAGTGCTGTTTCTGTTCTACGAGGAATTCGAACATCCGGTATAATTTGTTGAAGATTTTGAAAAAATAGTCTAATTATTAGGTATCAAAAAGATCCGCTGGTTCCATAACGACAATTTTCTCTATGACGATATTATGGAAGAATTTATGCGAATTTTTCGTGACAATGCAGATGCACTGAAAAATTTAGAAGTTGATTATGCCTTATTGAATTTTGTACCATTTTTCATACTGAAATTGGATAGTTTGAGTATACCCAATTTTGGAGGGACTTTGGATGAAGTAAGGGAGTCAAATAACTCATCACCGCTAAAAAACGCTATCAGTTTTGCTAAAAATGCGATTTCAAAATTTTAGATCTTTATAAAAGAAGCGAATACACAAGCGTTGATATTAAAAGAAGCAGCAGAATTATGTAGATCAAGAGATTGTTTGGCATGTAATAAGTAAGTTGGTAAATTTTATATCATAAACTTTTAGAAAATAAACCTTTTTTGGACCCTTAAAGGACCAGTCTAGTAAGTTACAATCATATGAAAAAAAATGATATATTCAGAAAGATCATGAAAAATGGAGCATTTTTTGTTTTTACCGCATGTTCTGAATCGTTGTAGTTTTCGAGATAATTGCGTTTGAAATTTGAATTTGTTACAAGCTCTTCGTTGTAATACACAAACTTTTTTGTTTATGTATTACAACGAAGAGCTTGTAACAAATTCAAAATTTCAAACGCAATTATCTCAAAAACTACAACGATTCAGAACACCANATTTTTTATAGCAAATGTGAGTTCTCAATGAACTGGGATATAAAACATTTCACAGTCGAGTTCTCTAGAGCACTATCTGAAGAATTCCGCACACTTCTAAATATTGTAGAGCTGCTTTCTGACATTCCTTTACACTTTCCAAACTTGCAAACATTTGAATTTATTGCAGAACAAGAAGCTGTTATTGAAGGAAACTTGCACCCAGTAAATAATTGATCGTCTTAAAATGAAATTTAAATAAAATTTTAAGTTGGCTTCCATGAATGAATTTAGACGTGCTATACATAGATACGAAGCAGCTATGGAATTTTTTAAGCCTATAAAACCGTTTGATTTTTATATTCACATTACATGTTTTTCTCGGGTTAGTTCAATTTTAAGAATAATAATCACATTAAAAACTTTTTGAAAAAATAACACCCTATGCACTACGGTTTACTCATAACTCATGTTCAAAATATTTTGCCAAAAAAAGGTTGTATACATTTCTAGCAACGTGCAATAACCCTTATATTTTTGCTCCCTAGAAGTTTCAGTATTTTTGAGAGAGGAAGGGTATTGCTCATGTATAATAAAGTTTTTTAGCCTCAACGGACCCTCCGATTTGGGTTGACTCAACTCTTGAAAGATTTTGAAACAAAAGATTTAACCGATAAGGATAGGGACCAATATGTTTGGAGAAAATTGGAAAAGAATTTTGATTCAGATCAAAAAAGAGTTCTAACAATAAAATTATGCTAAATATTGTAACTGGGAAGTATGGTTGTGGAAGGAGGAAAATCGATAGTTTCAAGTTTTCTTAGATTGTACGAGACCCTAGGAAGATATAAAAGACAAAAAAATGTAATGGATCTTGGACTCCACATCACCTAAGGTGATGAATCGAAATAATAAATGTCTACCTCCCCCTAAACCCCCAGTGCTCCCTATATATACCCAGTTCTCTCTATATATACATCACACATATGTACATAATCTCATCTATTGACATAAGCAAAAATAGCCTCATAACTGATCCCACTAGCTACTTTTTTGAATGTAAATTTTTAGGTACTAGTTCGGAACAGGTGACACACGCAAATTTTTGTTCATTAATACACTTCTAGGGGTATTTTTATGAGTAGAATCCAAAAATCGCACTCAAAAATTCTGAAAACGCTTTCTTGGACATGAAAATGGAAAAACACGACCACGCAGGGATGCATTATTAACAAACAAAGCTTTGTTGGATTACCAACAAGCCAAGTGCTTTCGTAACGCTTCAAGTTATGAATGGTATGAACGAGTTACAAGGCATGAATTTGCTCAATCTGGCCAATCTTACTGATGAAGAATTCGAAGATTGGTTCGTTGAAATTGAACCTTTTGCATGGTCGTCAAGTTTGCAGCAACTGTGAACAAGACATGAATCTGCAGGGCAATGAAGACAGGAAGAGGTGGGTGTGTGAAATCCTTTTCAATTTTTGGAGCCAGGGGCCCGTTGCTTAATTCTGGAACCGGAAGTTGGAACTGGAGATCGGAAGTAAAAACTTCCAACTTCCGGTTCCGATTTGGAACATTTTCACTAAATTGGAATCGGAAGTTTTTACTTCTGATCTCCGGTTCCAACTTCCGGGGTCCGATTTCCGGTCCCGGAATTAAGCAACGAGCCCAAGATTGTAGTAATTTATCCATGTCTGAACTGAGTGAAAAGTGATATTGGGCCAGTCCTTGCCTCAGACAGCTGCTGCACGCTGCGGCGTAGCTGCTGCGTGGATCAAACAGCAGCTGCTGTTTGATCCACGCAGCAGCTGCATGCAGCGCGCAGTTGCTGTCTGAAGCAAGGACTGGCCCATTCTTATCCCAACGACCTTCTTTAGGGCCACATTTTTAACAAGAATTACATGCCATTTTCATGTCCAAGAAAGCGTTTTCAAAATTTTTGAATGCGATTTTTGGATTCTAAGCATAAAAATACCCCTAGAAGAGTATTTTTGAAAAAAAATTTGGTTGGGTCACCTGTTCCGAACTAGTACCAATTTTTGTATATTTCAACCTAGTCTTTCTATAATGTCTATCATACTCTAGCATATTTTTAAAATGTAATAATTTTATGTGCATAATAAAAATTTTTACAAGCTTAATTTATTCTAACTAACAAAAATTGTTCCAAGCAACTCTATCTTTTCCATTTTTCTTTATCTTCTAATTTTTGCAGCTGTAATATGGCCCTGAAACTGGATAGAGACCTTTTAAAAGAAATAGCAGCCAATTGTTTATCCAGCCCAAAATTAACCAAAGAATTTTCGTGGCAAAACAATGAGGGTTTTAAATTTGCGGTAATTTAATACTTTTATATTTTTTACTAACTTCAAACAAAGTTTAGTTAGTAAGCCATGAATGCCAAAATTCTGTGATATCAGCTTTAAGAATGTTTCCAATTTTAGACTTTCTCGGTGCTTACAAATGTGTCTATTTAAGCTTATGCTATGTAAGATCATTTAAAAAGGATAGTGATAGTTAAACAAGGAGCTATATACGGGGTGGCACAAAAAATCCATTTTATCATTTTTGCATGAATTTTGGAACCAAAAAAGATCCCTAAAAATGTCCCTATTAGGGGTAATTCGATGCGGGGAATCGATTGCGCGTATTCCCAAAGCTTAAAAATGCTTTTCTGACCCTGATTCAGGGAAAATTGGTTCTATTTGTTTTGAAATGACAATTCTTTACTTTAAACAAAAGTAACAATAAATTTGTTTAAATTAAGGTAAATGAAGCATCTTCAAGCTTTGGAAATGCGCGCGATCGATTTCTCGCATCGAATTATCCCGAATATGGTCATTTTTAGGAAAAAATTTTGGCTCTATTACACTTTGACCGTCCAATCTATTTTTAACCGTCCAATCAACTTTTTAACTGTCCAATGGGAGTTTAACCGTCCAATAATTTTTTAACCGTCCAATCGGATTTTTAACCGTCCAATCGGAATTTAACCGTCCAATCAAAATTTAAATGTCCAAACAAATTTTTAACATATTTTTTATTGTTTATAATTTAAAGTAAGCTACAAATCCTATCAACAAATTTTATTAAAATGAAAAAAAATTTATTATTCACAGATAATTAAGTCAATTGTACGACTTAGTTGTACAACATATAGAAGTAGCATTCCCATATCTTGATTCTCAGTTCTAATTTTCTTAGTCCGCCCATCAGGTGCTAAAAGGATTTTATTAGGTAGTTTCGAACTAACTTCAGGTGATTTTTAGGGAGTGGGGGGGGGGGGGNAACTAACTTCAGGTGATTTTTAGGGAGTAGGGAGGGGAACTAAAAGAGGCTAGATAGGCTTTCTTTTAGTCTCCCCTCTCTTGGGAGGCCTACATTAAGAGTATCATTTGTTAAGCATGGATAAAAATTTTTATTATAAAAGCAGATATATTCAACTGAATATTAGTGTATGATCCAATTTCAGCACGTAATTTTTTGGACGTAAATTCATTTTTATGGATAACGATTTGGGGTCCAAAATTCATAAAAAATTGTAAAATAGAACTTTTTGCGCCACTGTGTATTATTAGCTCACTTTCTGCTATTATTTAAAATAAATTTCTTAATGCCTTCATCTCACTTCACATCTCGCTTAAATTGTGATCGAAAACATGCCTTTATGTTTTCACAAAAAATGCGAAAAACTTTTTGAATTTTTTATACTTACCCATGCAACTTTCCAAAAATGATAAACTCCTTTTAAGCTAGTTTAAAATTTTTTAGGATGGCATCGGCTTAGAAACTCCTTCTGCAAGCCAAACTACCATTCCAATGAATGTGGAGCATTGCGTTTTCATTCCGGTTGACATTGTTATGTTAAAATATCTGCTCAGAAATGTTGCATCGTTTATTAAGAAATTTTATATTGCATTTTCGGCGTGGAAGGATCAAGTTTTGCAAACTTTAAGACGTATAAGTCTACTAGGTAATTTTTTATATAAGTTGAAAGCAGTGAAAGTGATTCAAACTCAGAGACTAAAGTTAACCCTCCCAGAGACTCAAAGATGAATTTTTTACTCCACCCCCCCCCCCATCGAGCACCAAAAAATACGCCAATGGCCACGAAGTTGTCCAAAAATTTATTTTTTCTTAAAAATGCGCTTTATACAGGTTGTTTTTGCTCTTTTTCAATCAAATTTTTTTCTACACAAATCCCGTGATTAGAGCGTTCGAATAAGCCATCGGGCAACGGAAACGGATTTAAACTCAATTTTTGGCGAATTTTTTTAATATGGGAGCAATAAAAAACCTGTATACAGTGAAATCCCTAACTAAGCCCATGGGCTTAGTTAGGGGTTTCACTGTATAAATGCAATTTTTAGCTTCAAAATGCCTCATTCGTTTTAGATCATATCCCGTCATTTTTTTTAGGCCTTCATCAAGTATCTTGTCATGTAAAAGCCGTTCGCACAGAATATGGTTGTTATGGAAAAGAAATTTC
>OZJO01000579.1:11760-40695 GCA_900406225.1 Acrobeloides nanus | reverse complement strand
AGTTTTTGCTATCAGCACCAGGAAAAATGGGAAAAAATATTTTTAAAAATTGAAAAAAATAAAACTTTCAAGTGCAAAAAAATAAAGCTTTAACCGGGACTTGAACCCGAGACCTTTAACGTTGTAGACCGATGCACATCAAGACCAGTAATATGGAATTTCAATTTTGCCTTAAAATCAAAAATCCCTTTGCTACAAGTTGTCATACATGTCATAACTAACAACTTTTATTTGAACGGAAAAAATTTTTCTGTTATACAAAAAAGCCTTAGTAATTTTTCTGTTATACAAAAAGCCTTAAAATAGCGTTTTTTGAAATTAAGGGACCACCAAAAACATCTTTATTTGACTTCTTCCGTCGAAATTTCGACATTTTCCACCGTTTTTGGCTATGGCGAACATTTTCTAAGTGTTTTTAGACAAAGTTGAAAATTTTTGAAAAAATTGATTTTTTGGACCCCCATGGATAGACCCCAAAAAATCAATTTTTTCAAAAATTTTCAACTTTTTCTAAAAACACTTAGAAAATGTTCGCCATAGTGGAAAATGTCGAAATTTCGACGAAAGAAGTCAAATAAAGGTGTTTTTGGTGGTCCCTTAATTTCAAAAAAACGCTATTTTAAGGCTTTTTGTATAACAGAAAAATTTTTTCCGTTCAAATAAAAGTTGTTAGTTATGACATGTATGACAACTTGTAGCAAAGGGATTTTTGATTTTAAGGCAAAATTGAAATTCCATATTACTGGTCTTGATGTGCATCGGTCTACAACGTTAAAGGTCTCGGGTTCAAGTCCCGGTTAAAGCTTTATTTTTTTGCACTTGAAAGTTTTATTTTTTTCAATTTTTAAAAATATTTTTTCCCATTTTTCCTGGTGCTGATAGCAAAAACTTTTTGTGGCATATTTCTTATATATTTACCCTGATTCATTTTTAGTTGGAATTTTAAAAATCCCTGGCTGACAGTTCGCTACTAATCCTTGTTAGGTGTTTTACCCATTTTTGCTAAAGACCTGTGCGATATAAGAAATTGTTACATGTCATATACTCAAATTACTGAGTATTCTATCAATAATTATGTGATAATAAATAGAAAAGAATCATAGATTGAGTTAACAAGCAGATGAAAATATTTTTAATATACGCCATAAAAAGCTATATCGAGCTAAATGTACAAATTTTAATTATTTTTAAACTCAGTTTATACTTGCAAATACTTAAACACATTTCCACTTATTTTTATTAAATAATTTTCAAACTAAAAAGAATTCTCTAAAAATGTTGAATGAGTCTCGGGCTACGTTAAAGATTTTGTTTGATATTACGGAACAAGTAACCTATTTTATCTTTGTGTTATCAACATTATTTTATATGGTATTAGTTTGGTTAATACTCAAGAAATCGCCGCCTTATATGGGCGCATATCGATGGTACTTGCTATTCAATTCCACAACCTACTATGTTTTCGAATTTACATACTCCATATGTCATTTTACTCCACTAAAACCCTATACAAATAATAATGGTAACATTTAATTAGACCTATACCAGGGCTGTAGCGTCCATAGGACATTCTGGGCGGCTCAGCCTCTTAAATTTTTTTAAGAAAGAAAAAACATAAGGATCTCCCTTATGATTTTTATGAATTATGATTTTCTCTCGATTTATGGTGGTCCGTCACCCCTAAATACTGACATGACCCTATGATTTTTTTGTCAAAGAAATTTTGCGGAGGGAGGCGGCCGCATCCTGAATATCTACTGACCTATACCTATATCTTTAAAATTCAGGAACTACAGTAAATATGTTTGTTGCAGGTGGATTATTTAGAATTTGGCACCCAAACATGACCATTATGTACGGAATTATCAATTTCTCCAACTTCACTATAATAATTATGCTTTATTCAATAGTTTTCTTGTTCATCTATCGGTATTTTCAAACTACAGAGAATGGGATTCTAGATCATTTGACTTCTACGAAGTCTGTTTTGTACCACATAATATTACTGACATTTATATCTATAGCTATTCTCGCCCCAAATACTATGCTAACAGATGAGGAAATCCTGGATTATACCCAAAATATGGATCAGGACTTGTATGGAATTTTAAAGGATGGAATTTTTTATGGCACAAGGGTAATAATCATACTTTTTCGACGCAAATCTTTCTAGATTTTCTGAAGTTGTCCCAAATTATCCCCGCCTACAACCTAAAAAAAGCGTTTCGAAAGATCTAGTCTGGAAGAAGAGATAAAAAATGTAAAGAACCCTGTGGATCACCCTGATCAGTGTTGTCCCCTGTACACATTGTGTACACAACACACGTGTACAAAAACACATTGTGTACACACTCTGTATCATGTGTACACATGAGTTTTCGTGAGTTGAACACATTGACCCAAAATTTTCTTTTGTCGTGAATACTAAATCTATAAAGGAAATAAATTCAAATTCAATTCTTACGACGATTTCGCTCGTGTGTACACAACACATTTGTACACAAACACATGTGTACACGGGATAACACTGACCCTGATATTTATAGTTGTAATAACTTCTTTTTTTATTTAGAATCCAGTAGGTTTAATGATACTAGTGCATATTTTCATCGCTTTCTTAGGCGTAACAGCCTTTCTTATTATGTGCTCATCTAGTTTTGCGACCTACCGCTTCCTGAATAAACAGAAAAACGTGATGTCTCCAAATACATTCAAACTTTTCCACGTTCTTATAAACCATCTAGCACTAGAAATCGGTTTCATGATAATATTTATTGTTATCCCAGCCTTAATATTCTTTATACATAGAGCTCTGGACACGAATTTGGATAGATCTGTTATTATTGAAAGATGTATTACTACATTGCCAATTTTCTTCATGCCTGCTAGTGATATTTTGAAGGTATTGTATATAACTCCTTATAGGTACGTGGATTTTTGTCGTTTCTTTTATGAAAAAAATTTTTTTAGGAAAGGTCTAAAACAAGTGTTTGCAAAATTTAAAATTGTCAAACCCGATTTGGTAGTAATCCATGTTCAATCAATATTGGTGTAGCCAACTCCCAACTACGGGGGGGGGGGGTTACCCCCTTAATTTTGCCCCAAAAAGTCAAAATTAAGGGGGTAAACCTCAAAATTGGCTACGTCAATCAAACACTTGAAAAAATCAATAAAATTTATTTAAATTTCAATAAAATTGTCATGTTTTCGAAATTATTATTTTTCAAAAATTTATAAAAATCCATTAATTCTCCTCAAAATTACTTTCTTTTCAACTTTGTGCCTGTTGCTCTTTTCATTTTCCTTTGATGTTCGTGTCATTGTCCGATTATCTATTCTTATCCCTGATTCGATTTGTACAGGTTGTTTTTTTGATCCCTCCCACATTTCAAAATGGCGCCAAAAATCGAGTTTAAATCCGTTTCCGTCGCCCGATGGCTCATTCGATAGCCCTAATAACGGGATTTTTTTACGATAAAAAAATATTGCGAAAAAATTTTATTTTCGATTTTTTAACCCAAAAATAGTGAAAAATAGGTTTTGAAAATTGTGACCCCATTTCAAAAATTCACCAAAAATCAAGTTTAAATCCAATTCAGTCGCCCAATAGCTAATTCGAAAGCCCCAATCACGGGATTTTTTTAGAAAAAAAAATTATTGAAAAAAAAAATTTTTTCAATTTTTTATCCCAAAAATAGAAAAATCACGTTTTTTAAAAAAATTAAAATTGCTCCCACATTTTAAAAATTCGCCAAAAATCAAGTTTAAATCCAATTCTGATGATCCATAGCTCAATCGATAGCTCATACGACCGGATTTATCATAAAAATAAAATTATCAAAAAAAAATTTTTTTCGAATTTTTAGCCCACAAATAGGGGTAAAAATAGTGAAAATCACGGTTTAAAAAAAAAATTAAAATTGTTCCCACATTTTAAAAATTCGCCAAAAATCGAGTTTAAATCCAAGCGCTCAAAATTGAATTTATTTTTTGAGATTAACGCATGGGAAAGTTTTTAGAAGTCATTTCAATTCAAAATTCGAGGAGCAAAAAATTCGAAACCATGGCCGAAGCTCAATACCATCGATTTTACGTGTATTTTTTGAATTTTCTAACCTCTCTAAAACACCCAAGATAATTTTTTTTTGCCAAAATTTCTTTCTAGCAGATGTATTTCGTTATGGAAAACATTTCTAGCGTGGTTTCGAAAAAATTCGAGAAACTTCGATTTTTGAGCCATGGTAGTAGAAATTATAGACCGATCCAACCGTACATACGTCCGCCGTCCGTGTGCCCGCCCATTCGTTCGTCCGTCCATCTGCCTGTCCGTTCGAGGTTTGAGGGAGGGGAACCACCCTGGTTCCTCCTCCCCGCTCCCCTAGTTACGCCACTGATTGCAGCACATTTTAGTCAAAAGTTCACTTGGCTTTATTTTTTTCTGGAAAATACAAATCTGGGAGGAGACAAGAAACCCTGGACGTCTGTAACGCCAACGCTTGCGGCGTCGTCATCTGTAACATCGGCTGAATATCGGTGCATGAAGCGTGCGTCAGTGCTAGTCATTACTACAAATTTATATCTAATAAACTAAAACGGTAAGTAGCCACTATAGCGTGACATAACTTGAGGATAAAAACATACAACGAACTATAGTCGTTTCAAAGAATTGATGCTATTTTTAAACATCGGATAGCTAAACTGAAACTCATATAACAAGCTACGCAACGATGTCAATTGATGCTAATAGAAGCATAAGTCTAAAATTTCAAGCAAAGTGATCAAAAAACTTCTTCCGGCTGAATTAACCGGATGCTAACTCGGCATATTACCTTCAACGAAGCATCTCATAAAGCCTTAGAAACTTGATTAAAATACTGAAATGCCTTCTGGTTAACATTGGAGAAAATTACATCACTTCTTTGTTAAAATTCAACACGGCACGGACAGTAGCGAAACAAATAATAAATTCTTAATAATCAAAAGTTTGAGCTTCTTGAAAGTACGCAAAAATGGCCAACTTCCTCACGCATCCAAACTAGAGAGTCATTAAAAATATTTTTTTGTATTGCCACGTAACTCGTGCACAAATAAAGATATTCCGAGTGAAATTAAACACTAGCACAGCCTACAGCAATTTTGGCAAAAATAAGTTTGGGGAAAACAAAAACACATTTCATTGAAAAGCGTTTTCAATTAAAAAGTTTTTCATGTGTGTTATTAATATGTTATTAAAAATTCAATGTGCTATTCAAATATGTTATTAATACTTGGTGGGGCTCTAGGAACTTCCACAACGAAAAAAGCAGAACGATCAATTTTCCCGTGAAAATCGTTGTGGAAGTTCCTAGAGCCTTTGGTGGCGGATTTTAATTGAAAATTTAATAAACTCCAACTTAACAAAGAAATCAGACAAGATATTATTAGTCTTAAAGGGGTGACAATCATGGCCTAGTCCAAGAAAAAATTTTTTTGCCAAAACAGTCTATATGGGGGTAAAATCAGCGAAAAATCGATTGCGCGTATTCCCAAAACGTGAAAATGCTTCCTTGAACTGATTCAGGGAAAATGTAGATTTTTTCAACCAAAAAGCACTAGTACTTGGTTCGAAAAGATGTTTCTCCATCAACAAGTCTCTATGGTGCAGTTACAAAGCAGCGACTTAGTGGCCATAAGGTAGCGGGTTCGAATCCCGCTTGGAGCTAAATTTTTTTTTGCACAAAGTAAAATTTTTCGATTTTTATTTTGTGCAAAAAAATTTGGCTCCAAGCGGGATTCAAACCCGTGACCTTAACCACTAAACCTCTGCTTGTCACTGCACCATAGAGGCTTGTTGATGGAGAAACGTCTTTTCAAACCAAGAGGCTTGTTGATGAAGAATAGAGGCTTGTTGATGAAGAAACGTCTTTTCAAACCAAGTACTTTTTAGGTCGAAAAAATCTATATTTTCCCAGAATCAGAGTCAAGGAAGCAAGATGAAACTTTATAAGCAATTATCCCGTTAGCGATTCTACACAAACAAAAAACACTCCATTTTCAAGAACTTTTCGAATCTTCTTATATACAAGGGAGCGGGATTTTAGAGAGAGTAACTATTGAAAAATTTGTCAAAAATCGAAAAATTCATCCAAAATTAAAAATCTCGTCAAAAATTGAAAAATTATTATATACAGGGGCGGGATTTAATAGAGAGTAACTATCCCAGTTAAACATGTTAAATATAACACTTTTCCAGGTACTCATATGACACTAAGAGAGGCAGCGCGTCTCGCCGGCACATCTCAAAGCACCATCAGAAGAATTGTAAAACAAATACACATCAAGCAAGAAAAAAGAGTCAGAGTTCACAAGCTTTCAAAGCCAGATGAAACATCTGGAGTTAAGTGAGTAAGAATGTGTTAAGAACTTTTGGATATGTGAGATGATTTAGTAAAGAAAGGCATATTTACCGACGAGTCGATGTCTCAACTTAATGGATCAAAACAGTTAAATATAACACTTTTCCAGGTACTCATATGACACAAAGCGAAGTAGCGCGTCTTACTCGCTTAGCTGATTTCTGGCACATCTCAAAGCACAATCAGAAGAATAGTAAAACAAATGATGCATCAAACAAGGTCAAAAAGTCAAAGTTCACAAGCTTCCAAAGCCAACAAGAGCTGGTGCAGAAACCATGGAAGCTAAGCGAGTAAGAATGTGTCAACAATTTTTGGATATGTGAGATGATTTAGTGAAAAAAGGCATATTTACCGACGAGTCGATGTCTTAATTTAATGAATCAAAATCAACTCAAAACGAAAGAGTGTCTCAAATGTCTCAAACTGGGTGTCGCAAATGAAATGACGAACCCTTAATTTTTTTAATCATGTCTGACATATTTATGCAAAAATCATCCTAACGGGGGCAATTTTATGCAGAAGAATCGATTGCGCGCATTTTCGAAATATGAAAAATCTTGTCCGACTCTGATTCAGGGAATTTTCGCTTCAATACATCACAACCTTGCATGATTCAGGGGTGTAAGCATGGGCTTATTGAAATAAAAATCGCTTAAATCAGGGTTAGAAAGGTGTTATCATGCTTCGGGAATGCGCGCAATCAATTTTCCGTATAAATTACCCCTAGATGGATGATTTTTGGGAGAAAAAAGAAAATTTTTAGATTTTCGCTTCAATACACACACCTCGTCCTTGAATCACGGTCAAGGAAGCATTTTCATGTATATATTGGGTTGTTCCAAAATTTTCCAGATTTTTTACATGAAAAAATTTGTTTCTAAAAAAGACCCTTAGGTTATAGCAGCTAATTTTGTTAGTTCTAAAGGGTTATCAGGTATGCTTTTTCAGAATATAGCATGATATAAAGGGTAATAAGGATTGCTGAAACAAGCTCATTGAGATGTTAATGCCATAATTTTACACGGCTTTTTGAAAAATTCAATCGTCACTTAGTGCATTCCCTTATTAGACAGCCGGTTTTCATGCGAAAATTCGAATTTTGATTCATTTTCGCTTCAATACACCCACTCCTTTCCCTGAATCAGGAAAGCATTAAACCGAATCGAGGATGTTTTGGTTATATAAATGATGTGAAGGATCATAAGGATTGCTAAAAACAACCCCATTGAGATGTTTGATGCCATAATTTTGCACTTGTCTAGAGTATTTTAGTCCAGCGACTTCCGAAATAATATATATCAACATGGAAGAATGGAGCAATTGACTTTAATAACTGTCTGTGATGACGCTACCAAAAGGTTAAAAAAGAGCAGACGTAATTTATAGAAAAGACTCAACCAAACAATATACTCTCAAATACAAATAAGGGGTCGTTCATATATCACGTAATCAGGTCGAGAGAGATGGAGGGGGGTGGTAGCTGAAATGATCACGGGGGGAGGGGTCAGGTCACGTGATCCGTGCCGTAACGAGGGGCAATTTCCCCACGAAATCGAAAAAGATAAAAATTTTGGAGCTGTACGGCCTGGGGGGAGACGCACTTAACGTGACTCCAAAGGCCGAAGTAAAAAACGTTAAAATTTTTATAGAAACACACCCCCTAGGGGTAAAAATTGACGCGGAACACGCTGATGCTATTATTTTCACTCCAAAATCATCGAAAACCGATGAATTTTCACATTTTTGATTTCAAATTTTTTTTATCTAACCAAATAAGAATAACTTAAAAATTAAACTCAACAACAACTTAAACGCAATGAATAAATAAATTAACGATCGACTGAATATTGCTCAGACACATGCAACCAGAAGTTATAAAATGATCACCGAAGCGTTCGCGCCAGAAGAATTCGGCAATCCTACGGCGCAGTTGCTTATCGCTAACGCATTTAAAAAATGGAAAAAAATGAAAAAAGCGAAGTGAATAATGGTTGAGAAATGGAATGTGAAAATTCATCGGTTTTCGATGATTTTGGAGTGAAAATAATAGCACCAGCGTGTTCCGCGTCAATTTTTACCCCTAGGGGGTGTGTTTCTATAAAAAATTTAACGTTTTTTACTTCGGCCTTCGGAGTCACGTTAAGTGACTCCGAAGGCCCTCCCTCCCAGGCCGTAAAAAGTAAAAAACCCCCCTCCCTCCCAGGCCGTAAAATCTCTTTTTATCAAAAGATATTGAATTTTTAAATCTCGCTAACTCGCTGAAACACCCTGTATGATAACGCCTAAGGGCTTTGTAAAAATTCTTAAAAATAAACAGTTTTTCTTCTTCTTCTTCTTAAAAACAACACTTTTTTGATTGTTAATTTGAGTCGTGGCCTAAAAAAATACTCTCCTCTAACTCATTTGCTCGCAAATTCAGGGAAATTGTTATACGAAAAAAGAGTGCGCATAATATTTGCCCTAAGAAAATTGATGGATTGTGTGCCCTGGGTACTGGCATTTTCACTTATTATTAATACATTATTTTCGTTTCCAAATTGCTGCTGGAATAGGAAAAGTGCAAAAAGATATCTATAAAAAAAGACACTTTGCTTCTAAAACAAACAGAAATCAACTTCTTATAATTGGAATCGAAATTAGAATTTTGCATTATGAAAAAATTTCACGGCTCTAATCAAGTTTGAAATTTGATTCTATATGAATAGATTCAGTGATGAATTAAGAAAAAACTTGACTAAACTACGTAGAGAGAAGGCCTTTTTTTCTTCTTCCTTCGTAGCATAAAGCCTAACTTTACAAAAAAGTTTTTTCTAATGAATAAATTCGCTTTACTTAGAAATTTCAACCAAGTTCTTGAATGATAAACGTGAGAAAAAATGACTTCACTATGTGAGATTAAACAAGTTTCTTGGCGTGTGAGTTATATAGCCTATTGAAAATAAAGAAAATTTACATTCCGACATAGATGTTTAACTCCAAATGAAAAGAAACCACGAAGGTAAGTATGCGACTTAAAGACTTTTTTCACACAATTTAAGACATTTTCATGCGAAAATTGTCGATTTCTTGAAAAAGATGTGAAATTAAGAACTTGAACATTTGATTACAAGTTGTGTCAGAAACACAGTGTACTTTGAAGTTTTTAAGTTTAAACACTCAATTCAAAATATTTTTCAATAGTAATCACTAATTAGCCCACGCGAGTTATTTCCTTATCTGGATGTGCGCTAATTTTTGATATATCTTTTGCATATGGTTGAGCTTAATTATTATACTCTTTAAAGAAGAAATGTGTATCACTAACTCATACGAGCTAACTTTTTCCTGCACTAACTTTTTGCGGAGGTGTGAGGGAATCGACTCAGAATTTTGTTCTGAGTCCAAAAATAGTTTCGACTCTGGGAAAAATCATGGGGTTTACAGCACCCCGTCGCCAAGGGATCAAAAAAATTTTGGAGCTCTTCCCCCTGGGGAGACGCAATCAACAAAATTCCAAAAAAAGGATACTTTTTTGAAGTAATTTTATGGAAAAATATCCTCTAAAGGCTTAGGCCTAGGCTTAATCTTAGGCCTAAGCTTAGGCTTAACCTTTGGCTTAGGCCTAACAAGGGACATTCACCAGGTGATACTCCCAGTTTTTTTTAAAAACGACTTTAACTGATTCTATAGGCCCTTGTAGTTACGAAAACACCAAAATTAAAGTTCCCTAGTTCGATTAAGGGGGTAAAATTCGGGTTTTTATTCCGAAAAATGCCAAAAATAGCGTTTTCTTTGAAATTAAGGGGCCACCAAAAACACTTTTATTTGACTTCTTTCGTCGAAATTTCGACATTTCCCACCGTTTTTGGCTATGGCGAACATTTTCTAAGTGTTTTTAGACAAAGTTGAAAATTTTCGAAAAAATTGATTTTTTGGACTCCCATGGATACCCCAAAAAATCAATTTTTTCAAAAATTTTCAACTTTTTTTAAAAACACCTAGAAAATGTTCGCCATAGCCAAAAACGGTGGGAAATGTCGAAATTTCGACGAAAGAAGTCAAATAAAAGTGTTTTTGGTGGCCCCTTAATTTCAAAGAAAACGCTATTTTTGGCATAAAAACCCGAATTTTACCCCCTTAATCGAACTAGGGAACTCTAATTTTGGTGTTTTCGTAACTACAAGGGCCTATAGAGTCAGTTAAAGTCGTTTTTAAAAAAACTGGGAGTATCACCTGGTGAATGTCCCTTGTAAGCTTAGGTGTGGGCTTAAGCCTAGGCTTAGGCTTAACTTTAGGCTTAAGCTTAGGCTTGGGTTAACCTTAGGCTTAGGCTTAAGCCTAAGTTTAAGCCAAGTTACTTCAAAAAAGTATCAATTCTTGGAATCCTGTTGATTGCGTCTCCCCAAGAGGAAGAGCTCCAAAATTTTTTCCCGACGATATGGTACTCGTTCTATCCAGAATTTTCTTCTGGGTCCAAAAAAGTATGGTCCCAGCTCTAGGAAAAATCATCTAAGGGGGTCTACGACACCCCTCCTCCCAAAAAAAAGAAAAATCTAAATTTTCAAAAAGCTCCCCAAATCGGCTAATTTGTTGTACTTTGGAGTTTTTGAGTAGGGTGAACATGAATCCGAAAGAATTTTTTAATTTTGATCTCTCGGAGTACCCCTCGAAAAATTGTTTAATTCTGATTTCACAACAAATTTAGGCCAACATAAAAAATCAATCTTACATCTTGCTACCCTCGGAGATCCCGCCAGCGACGGAGTCGCGTCGGTCTAGAAATTTTTATATAAAATAATTATCACTTTCGCGGATAAGTTTTTGACATTTAGAATCACAAGAACCTCAATGCTAAAAGAAAAAGGAATATGAAACTTGAACTAATTTAGCATCCGGATATAATTATTTTATTCGATATATGAAAAAGTAGATAAAAATAAGATTAAAGAGGCGTAAAAACGGCCCGATTACTTTTTCACGTTTATTTTCCCGCTTACTTTTTTCACGTGACTTTTTTCACTCTGACTTCTTTCACGTTTTTTATTTGAATTTTTCTCTCAAAAATTGCATTTTGCTTTTTTCACTTTTATGCAGGATTTATACTTGCCGCGCCACTCGACGTTATAAAGTTGACACGAAACGACTTTTACACTATAAAGTTGACACGATAAATTTGGCACGATAAAGTTGACACGAATAAAGTTGGCAAGCTTAGGCCTAAGTTTTTGTAGAGATTTTATGTCGCCAACTGGCATCTGCCCGTTTTTGAAGCCCTGCAGCTGAAATCTCGTTACCTTGCAATAAAAAATTGCGGGGTTTCATCAAACCCCGTAGGTTTTTATTATTAAAACCTGTGGGGTTTGATGAAACCTCGCAACTTTTTATTGCGAGGTAACGAGGTCTCAACTTCGGGGCTTCAAAAACCCATCAAAACGCTCAGCCCTAGTAAAAATAATAAATAACCCTTGTGTATTGACTCGTTCGTATGTTGGTTGAACATAGTAGAAATGTCCCGTTAGCCTAGCATCTGTTTAAAAATGCTTAAATTTGCTACTCATTAAGCTTTGTGTCGGCATTTAAGGTCACAAATACATGAATAAATAGACAAGTGGTGACATAGCGGAATTTTTTCCGAGAGCATGACATATTTCTAGGAGTTGAAATTCTGATAGAGCACATCACTTTTTACACAATTAAAATTTGTTACAAAATAAAAAGTGGCAATTATGATTTGTTTCCAAAATTTCATTTATAAAACGCTAGGTCTTTTTTCCTAGAAAATACTCAGAAGGAAAATACTAAAGAAGAAATAAGCCTAGAAAATACTAACAATGAAATTAGAACAATTCAATTATCAACACTTTAAATCTTCCTTTATTCTTCAGCATAACAAATTAGCAGTGCAAAACATTTTTAAATTTCATGCTTTATTTTGATTATGAATATTGAAAACGAGTCGGAGCTGAAAATAAAAGATGGCATATTTCTCAGCTCGATGAGACGAAAAATTGCTACCAAAATTATTCGATTTGAAAATGGTTTTAGGTTATTGAAGCGAAAGCATGAATCAGAATTTTCGTTTCAATAACTCAAAACAATTTTTAAATCGAATAATTTTGTTATCATTTTATTCGTCTAATCGAGCTGAAAAATATGCCATCTTTTATTTTTATTTCAACTTTCTTGATAGCTATAAAAATTGACTTTTTCCTCGTTTTTCCTTGTACTGTACATGTTTTCGCTGTGATACAGGGTGTCCGATTAAAGTGAAACACTTATTTGTGCAACAAAATTTATTTAAAACACAACAAATAACAACAAAAAACAAAGAGAATTATTCGAAACATCCACCATTTGCTGCAATACACGCCGCCAGGCGCTTCGGAAAATCATCGATGTCCTTGCGCTCCCTGTCCTTGTTGCTGCCGGTTTCTTCGAATCGTTTAATCGCACGAGATACTGTCGCAGGGCTTATATCCAGAAATCGCGCAATTTCACGCACTCCTTTCTCTTTTTCGTGCGCTCTAATAATATTAGGTCTCAAATCTTTCGTCATTTAGCTATAAAATAAAAAATAAACATAAGATTCCTGAGAAAAAAGTGAAAAAACGCTTAACAAATAAGTGTTTCACTTTAATCGGACACCCTGTATACAAACTTTTTTGGATTATTTCGCATTAAAAATCGAAATTTTCACATGCAATTTTCTCGAAAACTATAGTGATTCAGCACATACTGTAGAAAAAAAATGCTCCATTTTTCTTGAATTTTCTAAATATATACAAATTATTGGTGGTACTTTTATCTGACTGGACTGGTTCTTTAGGCCTAGGCCCAAGCCAGCAAAGCAAATTATTGTTACTTTTATCTGACTGGACTAGTTCTTTAAGCCTAAGCCCAAGCCTAAGCCTAAGCCCAAGCCCAAGCCCAAGCCTAAGCCCAAGCCTAAGCCCAAATCAACTAAGCAAATTATTGGTACTTTTATCTGACTGGACTGGTCCTTTAAAGGGGGAACCATTTATGTACCAAAATCTTAAAAAACATAAAACCACATATAAAATTAACAAATATGCGAAATTCGCAAGATTTCCTAGCCTAGCAAAAAATTAGTGTAAAATTCACACATTTTTCTCGATGTAAAAATTATAAACTGTTTGATATCAAAACTCAACAGCTCGAGCAAAAAACAAAAAGTTTACAAAATTTTTCTTCGAAACATAAAGGTTTTCATAAAAAGTGGTAAAAACTGAAGTTACTCAGCATGCGCTAAGAAATTTTTTGAGCTATCGCTCGATCGATTTGGGCACGTTTTTAAAAAAATCATGTTTTCGTGTCAATATACAAACCAACTCAAACGAGGTCAAGACGAATTCGAGACGTCGTCTCGAATTAGTGTTTTATAATTGTGCGAGAAAAAATGAGATCCTTTAAAAAGTCAATAACTATTCCCAGAAAAGCTAAGGTTTTGGTCATTTTTTTAATTGGACTTTTAGGCGAGACTGACATAAATACAGCGATAATTAGGGCAACACACGTGATGCAACTCCCCCCACTTGCGTGCTGGTAACTTAAAATCTTTTTAATTAAGTTTTGAAATTAATTTGATTAAGTACACTTCAAAAACATTCATTGTTCTAGATCGACTTAAGACATTATAGGAAAAAAAGAAATCCTCGAATAAGCGGATTAATACGTAAAAAAGCGCGTCGAAACATAGGGTCGTACATGTAATCCGAGAACAGCATAGAGAAAATTTATTGCCCACATACAATCTTCACAACTATCGTCAAAAAACCAATATTTACTCTAAATTTATTTACACAACGTAGAAAACAGTAGTATCCGTTTTCTTTTTTTAAAGCCCCATTTTGAGTAACTTCAAGAGCAGCGAGTCGAGTTCCCACAAATCAAAGAACTGAATCTTATGATGATTTTCCAGACATTCGACACCAATTGCCTGAAAAGATAAATAATCTATGAGTCAGGTTAAATGTAGGCTTAAAGTTCAAAAGAATGCAAGTTCACTTAATCGCATGATTTAAAAGGGAGGATTTCCGGCAATTTTTTCTACAAAAAATTTTTTTAAATGGATTTAATCAAGATCTTATTTTGAACTGCTGTCAATTTCAGACAGAATCTTACTTACAGCGTATCCGGAAAAAATTATCTCTCCATTAAAAGGGAGTGACATTTATGGCCTAATCCAAGAAAAAATTTTGGAGCTATCCTAGCTGGGGGGAGTCAATGCAAGTTCACTTAATCGCATTAACAGAGTTCAAAAAGATGAGTTAAAATTTTTTCATGATTTTTTCAGAAATGACCCTTATAGGGGTATTTTTATGCGAGAAATCGATTGCGCGCATTCCCGAACCGTGAAAACGCTTCCTTGGTCCTGATTCACGGAAGGAATCGGTGTATTGAAGCGAAAATCAAATATTTTCGGATTTTTATGTGAAAACCGTCGATTCTTAGGTTTTTCTAGGCAGAGAATCGATTGCGCTTATTCCCGAACCGTGAAAACGCTTCCTTGGCCCTGATTCAGGGAAAAACCAAAAAATACTTTCTCAACAAATAAAGCACGCGCAAACACATTTGTTTATAATAAAAATCAACTCTACAACGTTTATGTAACTCTCTTTATGTAAATAGATTGATTTTGGCTTCAAAACACCGATCCCTTCCCTGAATCAGGGTCAAGGAAGCGTTTTCACGGTTCGGGAATGCGCGCAATCGATTTCTCGCATAAAAATACCCCTATAAAGGTCATTTCTGAAAAAATCATGAAAAAAATTTTAACCATTTTTTTAACTCTGTTGATTGACTCCCGCCAGCTAGGACAGCTCCAAAATTTTTTCTAAAAAGATCATTTTTAGGGGTAAAATCATGCGAGAGATCGATTGCGCGCATCGCCGAAGCGTGAAAATACTTCCCTGACCCTGATTCAAGGAAAATATAGATTTTTCGACCTTTTTTATATTAGTACTTGGTTTGAAAAGACGTTTCACTATTAACAAGCCCCGTGGTGTAGTGACAAAGCATCGGCTTATTGTTCACAAAGGTCGCTAGTTCGAATCCCGCTTGGAACCAAGTTTTTTTCACAAAATAAAGATCGAAAATTTTTTTGGAAAAAAAAGATGATTAAGAAGAGGAAAGAAGTTCGTCCTATAAATGAAAAAATGGAAGCCACTTAGAGAGCCATTCATAAATTAAGTTTTGCAAGAAATAAAATTGGATTTTGGTCCTCTAATAGCCTTGTGCGGAACAGAGATTTGACTAAATGTAGGCATTGCTCATCTACTCATATAAATTAAAGGACCAGTCTACTAGTTGATGCCATGTGATAGAGCACAAAATTTCGAGCATTTTTTGCTTTTACAGCACTGCTTGAAAATCTAACCGAAAATCTGATCGAAACAAAAAAATTTTCAAACAAGTTTGAACATTGAAACGAAGAGCTTGATGATCAATCAGATTGTTTATTAAAACGATTTAATAAAAAAATCCTTAAACATTTGGGAAAAAATAAATACAGCATTTTTTATATCTCGCCGAGACGAATAAAATGACACCAAAACTATTGAATTTGAACAATATTTTGGGTTATTGAAACGAAAACATGAATCAGAATTTTCGTTTCAATAACCCAAAGCATTGTTCAAATTCAATAATTTTGATGTCATTTTATTCGTCTCGACGAAACATTAAAAATGCTGTATTTATTTTTTCCCAACTGTTCAAGGATTTTGAATTTTATAATGTTTTATTAAATCGTTTCAATAGACAATTTGATTGATGCCTGAGCACAGGCAAATTGCGGCAAATTTGAAAATTTTTTTGCAATTTTGTTTCGCTCATAACTTTTAACCGTTAGATTTTCAAGTAGTGCCGTAAAAGCAAAAAGTGCTCAAAATTTTGTGCTCTAGCATATGTTATCAATTCCCCAAAAGTAGATTAGTCTTACAGGATTAATTGTACTTTCGGGGAGTTGATGTCATGTGATAGAGCACAAAATTTCGAGTATTTTTTGCTTTTACTGCACTATTTGAAAATCTAATGGTTCAAAGTTATAGGCGAAAAAAATTGCGAAAAAGTTACAAATGAGTTTTTATATTGAAGCGATTAGCCGGCACTCAGGGATCAATCAGTTTGTGTATTGAAACGATTTAATAAAATTCCAAATGTAGTCAAGTTGGGTTAAAATACGTATAATTAGTTTTTTATAACTCACTGAGACGAATAAAATGGCACAAAGATTATTGAATTGAGACATATTTTGGGTTATTGAAACGAAAACCCTGATTCATGTTTCAATAACCCAAAACAATTTTCAAATTTGATAATTTTAGTGTCATTTTATTCGTCTCAGTGAGTTATAAAAAATTAATTATATGAAATAAAATCCAAATTGGCTACATTTTGAATTTTGTAATATTTTATTAAATCGTTTTAATACACAAACTGATTGATCCCTGAGTGCCGGCTAATCGCTTCAATATAAAAACTCATTTGAAGCTTTTTTCGTAATTTTTTTTCGCTCATAACTTTGAACCATTAGATTTTCAAGTAGTGCCGTAAAAGCAAAAAATGTTCGAAATTATGTGCTCTATCATATGGCATCAACTCCACGAAAGTAGACTGGTTCTTTAATACTACAAATCTGTCTTATCCTCAACTAAGGGTAGTTTTTTTTCCTTGGAACTGGAAAATTTTTACTAAAAATGACCCACATAAGGGTAATTTTATGCGGGGGAATCGATTGCGCACATTTTCTAAGCATGAAAAAATTATCTTGACCCTGATTCAGGGAACGGAGTTGGTGTACGGGGGAAAAAGAAACTTTTCGATTTTCGCGTCAATACTCCGAATTCATTCCCTGAATCAGGGTCAAAGAAACAAAAGTTTCCATTTTTTGTTGCACACTATGCCCTTTAACTACTTATAAACTGAAGCTTACAAAAACATTGACGATTAGGAGAAGCAGATTTCCTGTTCGTTCAGCAATTGTTCCCTCATCAAAATTCATCTTAAGATAATACAAGTGTAGTCCTTTCAATATGGCTTCAATCTGGGCATAGATTACTGGTTTGTTGATGTCAGAGAAGTCGGAAAGGCCTAAAACTGGTGAGAGCGTCTTGATTATATTTTTTGCTTTGAAATAAATTTAATGATGACCTCCACGGCGCACAAAACAGGACATGGGTCAAAATTTAAAATAAATGTCGCCAATCGACTCAGTTCGCCAAGAGCTTCAAAACGAGTACCATATCATAGGGTTTGTGGATTTTTCCATGTCCGATTGGGTAAAGTGACTGATGTGCACTTTAAAGGCACGGGTTCGAATCCCGGTTCGAATTTAAAGTTGTCCAATTTTCATGAAAATTTTTGCATATCTCTATTTGACTCTCTAAAACACTTTACAATCATTTTTTGGTTGTTAGACATTTGCTGGAACTGTATAGTAGTGATTTTAATTTAATGCAAGACCTAGCCTTACTGTATAGCTGTACCAACCAAAAAATGATTGCAAAAGTGTTTTAGATGCCAAAATAAAGATATGCAAAAATTTTTATGAAATTTGGAAAACCTTAAATTCGGTCTGGGATTCGAACCCATGTCCTATGAGTGAAGACCGAGCAAGTTAGCCACTCGGCCATGGGAAAACCCCAAACCCACATTGATATGGTACTTGTTTTGAAACTTTTAGCGAGCTGAGTCGATTAGCGACATTTATTTTTAATTTTGACTCATGCCATGAACAAGCTTTTCGGTTTTTGCGCACAATGGGTGGGGGTGGCGTGCCTTTTGTTTTACTCCATTTTTCTTTTGTTTAAAAATGAATAAATGTGTGAGCAATCAACGTCGCGTGAGAATATTAGTTAAAAACTAACCACTTTTCCATGAAACAAGCGCTTTGAGGACTACAAATTCCGTTAGCGTCATTTCCATGACTTTCATTGGCTCTATAATTTCTCGTATCACTCGATCCATCAATGGGCGATACACTCTACAAAGGGGTTATTATTGGTTGTATAAAATTTTTCACAAATACTCATAAGAGATATAATATATCAAAAATTTGTTTAAAAGACTGTCTAATTCTCGAAAAGGAATTTAAAGAATCAATCCAGTGGGAAAAAAAAGTGGACACGGGTCATATGGCTCAAAATTCATATGGCTCAAGTTTTCTCATGGCTCAAATTTCAATTCGAGCTATGGCAAAAAATTGTGTTTTTATTTTTGATTCTAAAAAAATTGTACACAATATTCTGATTAGAAAACTGTCCTCCTTTTTTGTTAGAAACTTCATTTTCATGGATTTAGAGCTGTTCAAAGTTTTGATTTTTTTTACGAAATTTGAGCTATGTGACCGTTTACCAAAAAAAGTTACCATTTTTGTTGATATTCGGAAAGTTCATGAAAAATGAAGCGCTTTTTGTTTTTACGGCATGTTCTGAATCGTTTTAGTCCTCGAGATAATTGGGTTTGAAATTACATGTTTTCGTTGTAATGCACAAACTTTTTTGAATTTTTAAATCGATTATTTGCATCGATTTTTTAAATTTTCATAAAATGAACAGTGTAGCAGTTTTTTTATATCTAATGAAACGAACAAAATGATACCAAAATTATCCAATTTGAACATTGATTTGGGTTATTGAAACGAAAACATGAATCAGAACTTTCGTCACAATAATCCAACACAATTTTCAAAATGGATAATTTTGGTGTCATTTTATTCGTATTGGCGAGTTATAAAAAATTGTTACAATGTTAATTTTAAGAAAATTTAAAAAATCGATTTTTCCTCAACAAATTTTTAAAAGTTTGTGTATTACAACGAAAATATGTAATTTCAAACGCAATTATCTCGAAAACTACAACCATTCAGAACATGCCGTAAAAACAAAAAATGCTCCATTTTTCATGAATTTTCTCGAATACGTACAAAAATTGGCAACTTTTTTCCCACTGGACTGGTCTTTTTAAGTAATCATACTTTTTTTTAATTTCGGCTGTAATTTCTGGGAACTCATCTTCCCAACCAAGGCCATTTTCTTCTGTAGAAGCAAACATTCCATTTGGCATCAAGAATATATTCTCTTGACGGAGTGTCATTGTAAGATATGCTGGATCAAGAAACGAATGATAAAGTACACACCGTCGCAGAAGAAGTTTCTGAAGAAAAATAATACAGGGTGGCCATAAAAAATGAGAATTTTTGCGATTTGTTCAAAATTTTTAATTTTTACCAAGATAACCTCTTTTGACAATAATCGAATTTTTGTCGAAAAATCGAATTTTTAGCTAAAAATCGAATTTTTGGATCAAAATCAAATTTTTGACCAATAATCGAATTTTTGTCCTATATAGGGTTATTTTGGTGAAATTTTAATAAAATGGTGGAAATCGCAAAAGTCCCATTCTTTTGGGCCATCCTGTAATTTTCTTTTTTCAATTTTCTCTTACCCTATCCCAAACGCTGAGCTTGTCAAAATATGGCCAACCCCGAATCCATTCAAACACTGTCAGGATCAAAGTCCGCACATCACGTCTAAATGCCATGAAACGTAACGGGCGTAAATCTTCACTAGTAAATGGCTAACAAGATAGTTTTTAAAATATGGCAAATAATTTACTAATTCATCATTCGATGAAAGAAGGTCCGACAATGGCCTGTCACAATAGAGCAATCTTCGTCGCTCATTCATTTTCGCCTCTTCGGCGAGAAGCTGTTGCACCGAGGTTTCCGGATCGAAACGGAATCTAAAACAGACAAAGGAGGTGAATGAGTTTATGGCTTCTAAACATCTTACACATTTGGATTGTAAATAATAGAAGGCATAGCTATGGGAACACTGTCCATCGGTTCAGGCTTTTCGAACGACGCAATAGATGGAAGTGAGATATTTTCTTGAGGCATTACCCTGAAGGTTTGTGGATCCTAAAAGCGTTTCGAATACTTGTTATTGTTCATGGCGGGTGGGGGGAATTTTGAGCCCTCACATTTGCGCAACAACACTTGCACGACTTTTGGACACCCGATTTTTGCGCCCGACATATGCGCCTCGACATTTGCGCTCTCGACATTTGCGCAATAATTGCGCAACTACATTTGCGCTCCGACATTTGCGCACCTGACTTGTGCGCCCTTTCCGTTTTAAAATTTTCGACCTTTTTTGAAAGATATTTTACAAGCGCAAATGTCGGAGCGCAATTATTAGTGCGCATATGTCAGGATGCAAATGTCGGAACGCAATTAGTAGTGCGCATATGTCGGGGCGCAATTATTAGCGCGCATATGTATGGGTGCAAATGTCGGAGCTCAATTATTAGCGCTCATATATCAGGGCGCAATTATTAGTACGCATATGTAGGGGCGCAATTATTAGCGCGCATATGTATGGGTGCAAATGTCGGAGCGCAATTATTAGCGCTCATATATCGGGGCACAATTATTAGTACGCATATGTAGGGGCGCAAATGTTGGGGCGCAATTATTAGCGCGCATATGTCAGGGCGCAAATGTTGGGGTGCAATTATTAGCGCACATATGTCTGAGCGCAAATGTGAAAGTGCAAATCGAGGTGCGCATATATGAAGGCGGAAAAGTCCCCCAACCCGTTCACGGTGAGCGAAAGTTTGTAAAACATCCATTTCTATATAACCATCATAGCGCAGTGGAAAAAATATGAGACGTTTCACGCCTATGGAGCCGGGTTCGATACCCACCCTCGTTTAATCATTTTTGCCTACTTAAATTTTTTGTAAATTTGGTTCCCCTAGGGGGTAATTTTAGGCGCTGATTATACTGTGTAAAAATTGCAAAAAACATCATTTTCAAGGTTTCTAGGGGTTTTCATAAAAAAAATAACATCAAATTCGTAATCAGCACTTAAAATTACTCCTGGGAGCCAAATTTACAAAAATATTTAAATAGGCAAAAATTATTGGACGAGAATGGGAATCAAACCCAGCTCTATAGGCGTGAAACGTCTCATATTCTCCATTGCGCTATGGTGGTTGTATAGGGTTAGACTTTTTGCAAACTTTCACTCGACGTGTGTTATTTTTGTGTACGATTGGTGCTTGTTCGAACTCTTGTTCATTTGCATTCACTTGCAAGCTCGCTGGCATTGTATTTGAAGAGCACATGGGCTTAACACGTCTTCTTACAAATAAGCCATCACGTCGTGGTTGTACAGCTAAAAATTCGAAATAAATTTAATCACAGGGTCTCCCCAAAAAAGGGCAATTTGCGTTTTTGCGCGATTTTTTTTCAATAATTTTCAAGTTTTTTCATTTTCACTCAAATAACCTTATAGGTGTTTTTCTATGCTACAAATCTATTGCGCACATTGTCAGTTCTGAAAACGCTCCGTAGCTTATTTTCGCTTCAATACACAATCTCTTCCCTGAATCAGGGTCTGAGAAATGTTTTCAAGGTTCGGCAATGCTCGCAATCGTTTCCGCTTCTATAAAAACCCCTAGACAGGTAGTTTTCCGGCGAAATTCCGACCTTTAGTTCATTGTCGCCTCAATACACCCATCAATTTTTCTAAAGGTCAGGAAAGCGTTTTCAAGGTACAGCAATGCTCGCAATCGATTCCCCACATAGAAAAACCCCTATAAGGTTATATGGTAAAAAGTATAAAAAAACTGGAATTTTTTTTTAATTGCAAAAGTGTCCTTTTTTGGGATATCCTTTATAAAAAAATAACTTGCCTTTTCTATCCATACCACATGTAATGCATTTTCTATAACGACATGCTCTACAAAGAGCTCGCATAGCTAAAAATGTAAACATTTTACTATGATTTTAATGCTTGTGCCAAGACCCCCCCCCCTCATACATTATCAATGGGGGGGGGACTGTCCCCCCTCCCCATGTAGCTAGCATTGAGACAAAAATTAAGATTCATATAGCCTCGGAGTTCCAAGTCTCAAAGCTATATAGCCGAGCTAAAAAATTAGATGGCGACCTTTTTTTTTGGTCGACAACATATAGCCTCGAGGTAGCTTGTCCCCCCCCCCCGCCATTCATCCATCCTAAGGGACCGGTGTATCCCCCCTACTGGTAAACTATGCCTAACAGGTTATTATTTCATTGAAAATTTGTGAAAAGGTCGCAAAACGCGGCTTTTTGGCACATCCTGTACATTTCTGAAAAATTACTGTAATCAATCGTACAACCATTGTCTTGTGAACATTCGAATTTACGATTAAGTGTNTGAAAAGGTCGCAAAACGCGGCTTTTTGGCACATCCTGTACATTTCTGAAAAATTACTGTAATCAATCGTACAACCATTGTCTTGTGAACATTCGAATTTACGATTAAGTGTGACAGTTCGTCGAAAGAATGCGGCACAAGCTGAACATGATGGGGCTAAATAAAACTATTAGAGAAGCTGTGTGAACCGGTTACCATTGAAATGATAGCCTGTTGATGGTGCATTACAAATCGCGCACACTCGATCGTCCACTTCAGGCGAAAATGGATACTGGATTTCAAGTTCACTTGAACTCGGATTTACTAAAAAAAGTATTGAATAATTTTGTTAAAACAAATTAGGGAAATTAACCATCAAAAGTTTCCATAAATGAAGAATATTTGAAAGAATATGTAGATGCAAGACAACAAAGATCCTTCCAACGTCGTGTCACGAGAATAATCAATTGAGCACTGCTTATCAAACACCACTACCTCTTTTTATCATTTGAATTTTGCAGGGTAAAGTTCACCATGTGGGTTTGGTTATTGATTTTTGTCGCTAAATTTATATTTTAACTCATTCCCTGAATCAAGGTCAAAGTCAAGATAATTTTTCATGCTTAGAAAATGTGGGTAATCGATTCCCCGCATAAAATTACCCCTATNAATTTATATTTTAACTCATTCCCTGAATCAAGGTCAAAGTCAAGATAATTTTTCATGCTTAGAAAATGTGGGTAATCGATTCCCCGCATAAAATTATCCCTATATGGATCATTTTTAGTAAAAAATTTTTGGGCCCAAAAAATTTTTTTAAAAAGAAAATGCAAAATAACAAATAGAAAGACTAAAAATTTTGCACGAAATTTACAGATTAATGCCAATTAATCGTGAACTTGGCTCAGTGGTAGTGTTCCAAGATTCGAGTCTAAGGGTCTCGGGTTCGAATCCCACCTGAGTCGATTTGATTTTGTCTGCGAAATCACAAAATTCACTTTTTTATTCACCCTGTATAAATGAGAAAATTTGGTCAATTTTGGTGAAAAATCATAATGAGGGAGGGGGAGGGAACTATTTTGATTTTTATAATTTTTTCAAAAAACTTGGACAAAAACATAAGAGGGCCATTAAAAAATTTTTGCCCGTAAATCGTACAGGAGGGGAATTTCTCGAGTTAGGAGCTCCAAAATGTGTAGATGCTAGTTGGTGACATAAAATCTCTGCCAGTTGGTGACAAAGATTTATGTCAACAACTGACAATTGGAGAAATTTTCAGTTGGTCACATAAATCTATGTAAGCAACAGATAATCCAATTTTTAAAGAAAAATATTTAATATCAGTTGGTGACAGAAAAAATAAGGTACTTATGCACTATCAGCAATTTTTCCTGGTCCACCAAAGCCTAGGCTTAGGTTTAGGTCAAAGTCTAAGCTTAAGCCTAAGCCTAAGCCTAGATCTAAGCCTAAGTCTAGGCCTAAGCTTTGATAGAGATTTGATGTCACCAACTGTCAATTTCCTCAATTGCCAGTTGACGACATAAATTTATGGTTGATATTTGCAACAAAAAATTGTGAAAGATAATAGGAAACTTCTTTATAGCAAGCCATATCTTAATTGATTTTTTTGGAGTAAATCTTTTGAAGTTGATATTTAGGCAAACATGTACACTTGTTTTAAAACTCATTTTTCATTTAAATGTGAATGAGGAATGCCGATTCGAGTGCCATTTATTTAAATGGATTAAGAATTGGTAGGTTCCGCGATAGAGTGCATGCGCATATGCTGGAAAATTAATTTGCATAACATTGTCTGAAACTGAATGTTGCGTGTATATTTATAGTCCTGTTGGAGTGAAATTCAATTTTTTTTTCTTTCTTAAATATGCCTAAAACTTTATAAGGAATTGAAGGAAATGAAATGCTTTAACAAATTTTTTTCATTTTTGTTTTTATTTTAGCACTAGGTCAATTCTCACGGATTTTTTTACGGACATCGAAAAATTCGTCAAGAATTGAAAAATTTGAAAAATTCGACAAAAACTGAAAAATGTGCTAAAATTAAAAAAATTCGTTAAAAATTGAAAAATTCGTCAAAATTTGAAAAAAATTATCAAAATTTTTCAAATTTTGACAATTTTTAGCAAGAGAAGCCGCTAATTTGAATCCACTAATTTTCGAAAACTTGTATTGTGTAATAATTTTCGCCGAATTCGTCGATGGCAGTGCCATGATGATGTTTGCCTTTTGATGCTGAATGCTCATGTCCGAGGCGTTGTTGTGTCCATCTCTGTCTCTCTCTCCAGAGTGGAGATGCTCTCGTGTGAACCTTTACAATGCGTTCATTGTGGTACTCTCCTTCTATGTTCATCCATCTGTCTGAGCCATGGAAATGAGAAGGGGCACTTCGGGTCGCGGATGATGGCCACTTGGACGGACACTAGCGCAGCGCGTCTTCCTATATTTCGCGCGTGCTCGCATATTTTGTATGCAATATGGGTTTTTTACCATTTTAAACATTAATTTTCTATCACATTTGCTTAGTATTGACTACTGTTTTAAGTGACACATATTTTTTTCAGCTTGACTTGTCTTTTACGTGACACAAAATTATGTAACCCGCTATTCTGAGCAACATTCAAGAAAATTTTTTTTGAAAAAAGGTTGTCTAACCATGGAATATGCCAGCAAAATCAAATATACTCAGGTGGGAATCGAACCCGAGACCCTTAAACTCGAATCTTGGAGCACTACCACTGAGCCGTGCTCGCAAAAAAAAAATAGGTTTTTAATTTTGCTGAATTTTTTTTGAGTTTTTCTTATTTGTTATTTTGCATCTCCTTTTTTAACACTTCTTGAATATCTTTAAAGGTAGTGTACAGGCAATTAAATTTTTGAATTCCCGCTGGAACCGGTTTTCGTTTCAATACACAGACTTTTTGTGGAAAAATCCATTTTTGTATTTTTAACATTTTCATTTAATGAACAATGTAGCAATTTTTTATAACTCGTCAAGACGAATAAAATGACACCGAAGTTATTCAATTTGAAAATTGTATTGGGTTATTGAAGCGAAAATTCTGATTCATGTTTTCGCTTCAATAACCCAACACAATTTTCAAATTGGATAATTCGGTGTCATTTGATTAGTCTTGGCGAGTTATAAAACATTGGTACATTGTCCATTAAATGAAAATGTTAAAAATACAAAAATGGATTTTTCCACAAAAAGTTTGTGTATTGAAACGAAAACCGGCTCCAGCGGGAATTCAAAAATTTAATTTCCTGTACATCCCTTTTTTCCGATTTCACCAGTTTAGTGAGAAAAAAGTTTTCAATTTTGTTGATATTTCTGAATCGTTATAGTTTTCGAGAAAATTGCGTTTGAAATTTTGAATCTGTGTACATGTTTTCGTTGTAATACACAGACTTTTTTGAATTTTTAATCGATTTTTAAAATGAACAGTATAGCAGTTTTTTATAGCTAAATGAGACGAACAAAACGACACCAAATTGATCCAATTTGATACTTGTTTTGGGTTATTGAAACGAAAACATGAATCAGAATTTTCGTTTCAATGACCCAAAACAATTTTCAAATAGGATAATTTTGGTGTCATTTTTTGCGTCTTATTTAGCTATAAGAAACTGCTACAATGTTATGAAAATGTAAAAAATCGATTTTTTCACAAAAATTCAAAAAAGTTTGTGTATTACAACGAAAACATGTACACAAATTCAATTTTCAAACCCAATTATCTCGAAAACTACAACGATTCAGAGAATGCCGTAAAAACAAAAAATGCTCTATTTTTCATGAACTTTCCGAATATGCCAACAAAAATGGCAACTTTTTTCTCCACTGGACTGGTCCTTTAGGAAAATCTGTATATTGGTGGTTGAACCATTTTTTTACTAAAAATCTCATCATGATCAATTTCCTAATTGCCGAGATGAACTGCTTTTTGTCCATCGGATTTCCCGATCATTTTTGTATGTTTTATAGCATCTTCTCTAGCGGAATGTTTGTCGACATGTCCGCTGGTAAAGAAAAGATGGACTTTCTCTTCCGTTCAGTTTTTCAGATTCGTCAAAGGTCAAACTGTACAAATAATTCGAACGGCGGACGAGTTGTACGTTTCGTTCGGATTCCTGTCGCTCTCACACACACACGAAAGGAATGTGGCCCGACTGAAGAAAGAAGAAGCCAGTCCGATTTTCTTTAACGGTAGCCTTCGAATTAGCGCTCTCTGCTGGTTCAAACGAAAACTGGGCGGTTGTTGATGTTGTTGGTCAAGGAACAACGGAGAACTGTTTTCTGTTGATTTCCCACTGACTTTCCTTTTTTACAATATTTTTTTGGAGCTACTTCTACTCTTATACTTAAAAGGCTCTTATACCTCTTATGCCCCATTGAAAATGGTTTAAAATCAAATTTTATTTCTCAAAATTTTTTCAAAAATGACCCCATAGGGGGTAATTTTATGCGGGAATCGATTGTGCGCATTCCTGAACTTTGGAAATGCTTCCCTATCCCTGATACAGAGAAAAACTTGAGTTTTTGAAAATGCCATTTTCGCTTCAAAAACACAAGTTTTCTCTGAATCAGGGTCAGGGAAACGTTTTCAAAGTTCGGGAATGCGTGCAATCGATTCCCCGCATAAACTTACCCCCTATGAGGTCATTTTTGAGAAATAAAATTTTTCGATTTTAGACCACGTTGGGGTATAAGAGCCGAATAGCTTCTATTTTTATTAGCCATTGCAGAAAATTNTTTTGAGAAATAAAATTTTTCGATTTTAGACCACGTTGGGGTATAAGAGCCGAATAGCTTCTATTTTTATTAGCCATTGCAGAAAATTTGATAATACATATGTATATAAACGTCCTTCATGTGTAGGATGAGAAGAACATTGATATTTTACGACGTGAATCATCTAACGGAAATCATTTTAGATTATTTAGATGTAAGATGAAACGGTGGTGACACATTACTAAATTTGCTACTATTTTTGTTAGTTTTGTTGTTGGTTGACCAGAAGTTCACTTATACGATGTTCTCAGGGATTTTTCTACTACTGCCAATTTTATTCTATCTAATTTTTTATTCCTCTAACGCCTTTAATATCGATACCAACTCTCCAATTTATAAGACTGGACCTGATGGGTCTTATTTTGGATTTTCAGTCGCCTCACATTTTCGTAATAGCCAACCATTGTAAGTTTTTCTAAACTGTTTGATCTAGAAAACCATTTTGTGATATAAAAGATGACCCAGAAAAAAGCTATAGAAGTCGATTTTTGAAGAAATTTTCGAGGGTTTTTCTAGTCGAGGAATCGATTGCGCGCATTTTCGAGGCATGAAAATGCTTGCCTGACCCTGATTTAGGGAATACAAAGTTTTTGGGGCACTTTTGGTGTATATCCCTCGTAGGGTACATCTTCCCGTGGNAAAATGCTTGCCTGACCCTGATTTAGGGAATACAAAGTTTTTGGGGCACTTTTGGTGTATATCCCTCGTAGGGTACATCTTCCCGTGGTCAAAATCAAAAAATTCCTTCAGATTTGTGTTGCCAATGTCGAAAAACCCCCCTGACTCCAAATTTCAGATAACTTTGAGAGAACTTTTTGAAAATTCGAGTTATTGGCATCAAGAGGGCCACAAAAATCCACTTTATTAGGCCAACCTGGATTTTCAAAACACTACATTTAAACTTATCCCATGTCATCGTTTCCTAACATTCAAAACGTCTTATACTGCTCGAAAAGAATATTTACTTAGATCGGTTTCGTCTTAAGATCGCGATGTCAATAAAGAATCAGATAACAACCCCCATTGTTCGAGTGTTGTCCTTATAAATTTCCTAAAAATAATAGATCTTAACGGACCAGTCTAATCGGAAAAAAGTTACTCAAAAATTGAAAAATTCATCAAAAATTAAAAAATTACTCAAAAATCGAAAAATCGTCGTTGCCATTTTTGTAGATATTCAGAAAGTTCATGAAAAATGGAGTATTTTTTGTTTTTACGGCATGTTCTGAATCGTTGTAGTTTTTGAAATAATTGCATGTGAAGTTGGCGATTTTTGAAATTTTGTGTATTATAACGAAAGATTGCACGATAGTTTTTTCTCTGAATTAATAAATTCTGTATATTGAGAAGAAAATAATTCAAAATCCTGGAACATTTAGAAAAAAAATAACATAGCATTTTTTTATAACTCAACGAGACGAATAAAATGACACCAAAATTATTGAATTTGAACAATATTTCGTGTTATTGAAACGAAGACATGAATCAGAATTTTCGTTTCAATAACCCAAAACATTGTTTAAATTGAATAATTTTGGTG
>OZJO01000579.1:0-11660 GCA_900406225.1 Acrobeloides nanus | reverse complement strand
GTACTAACTAATCCTTATTTTAGTTAGTACTAATCCTGATTTTCCCGCCATACGACCACGCGGGGATGCATCAAAAAAGCTATATAAACACGTTTCTTTCAATGTACACGTTGCCTGATTCAATAAAAAGTTCCGTGGTAGCCAGTGACGTAGCCACAGGGGGGAGGGGTACCGGTACTTCCTTAAGGACCGCAGGCCCGAAAAAAACATAAGAGTCTCTCCTTATGATTTTTTAGAAAAAATCACAAGGGTCCCCCTTTATGATCATAAGAGTCTCTCTTATGTTACTGGTAGCCAAAAAAAATTTCGACTATATCCAAACTTTTTTGCCAACTCCCTCAGAAAACAAATTATAAGCAATTCGGAATAGAATAAAATAAGTTACTGTTTTCAGAATCCTAGTTGGAGCTCCAAGAGCTGAATCCGGCCAGCCTAACACCACTCAGGCCGGCGCTGTGTTTGGATGTGAATTGAAGTTTGATTCAAGGACATCTCAACAATCTTGTCAAAAGCTCCAAGTCGAATACACCAACAATGAAGACATCAAGAAACCGCCAAAACAACTAGGAAGTTATAAGCTTCATCACGAAGGAAAGAACTATCAACTGTTGGGTTTTGTAGTCCACTCGTCTGGAAGCAAAGATGGCCCTGCAATTGTACTTTTTGATTATTCTTTTCAACACGCATTTGAGAGCTACTACATAATAGGGGTAGTAGCTCCCAAATGTTATGTGTTACCACTACCCACATGAAAAAATTTTCGAAAATTTTTTTCTGAAAATGACA
This sequence comes from Acrobeloides nanus, assembly GCA_900406225.1. Classification (NCBI taxonomy): domain Eukaryota; kingdom Metazoa; phylum Nematoda; class Chromadorea; order Rhabditida; family Cephalobidae; genus Acrobeloides; species Acrobeloides nanus. The sequence goes on along the minus strand of OZJO01000579.1, from coordinate 10,874 downwards.
CTTCTAGGAGGTAAAAACATGCGAGAAATCCGAATTTGAAATTTTCGAAGCGAAAAAATGTTTTCCTGATTTAGGGAAAACCTGTGTATTGAAGCGAAAAGTCGTAAAAATGCGATTTTTGCTTCAATACACTAGTCTACCCTGAGTCAGGGAAGCATTTTTTTCGCTTGGAAATGTCAAATTCGATTCCCTGCATTACCTCTAGAAATGTCATTTCCAAAATGTTTCCCTGATTCAGGGAAGACCTGTGTATTGAAGCGAAAAATTTACAGAAAAACAAATTTCGAAAAATTTTTACGTGGGTGTATTGTGCAGTAGCTCCAACATCTATTGTGCAGTAGCTCCAACATTTGATGTTTAGGCGTGCGCACCTTTACTAAGATATATGGACAGTGCTTACACGGATGGCACTTGCTATGTTTTGAATAATGACCTAACACAAAATGCCGCGATAAGCACGTGCTTCCCACTGCCAAAAGAAGATCGGCACAATGAATATGGTGCGTGTGAACAGGGTTTCTCCGCATATATTGACCAGGTTCGTTGTGAATCTATCAGTATTCTTGAACTTTTTTCTGTTAGGATGTCATCTTAACTGGTCTTCCTGGAGCTAGAAAATGGACTGGTGGTGTTTTTAGCCGCTATCAATACACTGAGAACGGTTTCCCAGAATCGGTTGATAGATGGACGATGGAAGTTGACAAGTCGCATGATGGTATTATCAACATTCTGGCTTCGCATGACTATTTGGGATTCTCGGTGCGTTATGGTCGTTTTGGGTTTTGGTACGAGGAAGAGAATGGCTCAAATTTTACCATTGTGAGCGGTGCTACTAGATATATGCAAAACGGGTCGGTGCTTTTTCTTCCTTTCCGGAAGAAAACGTTGGCCGACGAGCAGAAGTTCCTCGGACTAGATGCTAACTTTACTTTAATTGGGACACAGCTAGGCTCGGGTTTCGGTTACGCCGTAGAAGTTTTGGATTTGAACAACGATGGGTAAACGGCTCTGTAAAACAAGTGTTTGAATTGATTTTTGTTTAGCTTTGATGACCTAATTGTGAGTGCGCCGTTCGAATTCTACTTCAACGAGGAAGAAGAATATGGTGGTGCTGTATACGTTTACTATTCAAGGTACTTACATCAAGAAAAAAGTTGCCAATTTTTGTAGATATTCGGAAAGTTCATGAAAAAGGAGTATTTTTTGTTTTTACGCCATGCTCAGAATCGTTGTAGTTTTCGAGATAATTGTGTTTGAAATTACATGTTTTCGTTGTAATAAACAAACTTTTTTGAATTTTAAATCGATTTTTTAAATTTTCATAAAATGAACATTGTAGCAAGTTTTTATAGCTAAATGAGACGAACAAAATGACACCAAAATTATCCAATTTGAAAATTGTTTTGGGTTATTGAAACGAAAACATGAATCAGAATTTTCGTGTCAATAACCCAAAACAATGTTCAAATTGGATAATTTTGATGTCCTTTTGTTCGTCTTGGCGAGTTATAAAACATTGCTACAATGTTCATTTGATGAAAATTGAAAAAATCGATTTTTCCGCAAAAAATTCAAAAAAGTTTGTGTATTACAACGAAGAGCTTGTAACAAATTCAAACGCAATTTTCTCGAAAACTACAACGATTCAGAGCATGCCGTAAAAACAAAAAATGCTCCATTTTTCATCAACTTTCCGAATATGGCAATAAAAATGGCAACTTTTTTCCCACTTGATGGTCCTTTAATCCACCATTATTTTAGGGGAAAGAGACAAGCACGCGGCGATAACCATTTAGTTTTCTACGATCCTATAGTATTACGGGGATCTGAAGCACATTCTCAGTTTGGCATGTCGCTGACCAAGCTAGGCAATATTGACAATGATCCTCACAACTATGAAGGTATTTTGTCTGACATATCGATGTTGATATTTCTCCCCATATTTAGATTTTGCGATTGGTGCTCCATATGCGGATAAAGGCCGAGGAGCGGTGTTGATCTACCAAGGTGATACTAAAGAAAAATTCAGGCAGGAACCTTCACAGGTACATCCATTGATAAGTCAATGTTATACTATTATCCTATTTAGAGCATTTATGCAAAAGAGTTGACGACCTACACTGGAAAGAAACAATTAGCGAGCTTTGGTGGCTCGTTGTCGGGCAGCGTCGATTTAGACGGGAACCGATATGGCGACCTAGTAGTCGGGGCATATGAATCCAATGTTGTTGTCGTACTTCGTGCTAGACCAGTGATCAATGTTAATCTGAAGCATGAATTGAAGCAAGAGTATATCAAAATGGATGAAGTGCGTGGCTGCGGAAGTGCTTATAGGACTTGGTTAGATAATAAGAATCGGTTACAAAAATACAAAAATTTTCAGCTTTGATTTAACCACTGTGCTTTCTGTTTCAAATCGGAACAACACAGGACAGCTGGCGGACTTCAACACTGATCCATTCCAATGCACACTTAAGGTCTTTGAATCTATCAGGTGTACCAGTAAATCGCCGCGCATGGGTTTATCTTACCGTTTTCGATGCAGTTTTTTGCCAGTATTGGGTAAAGAGTACTCAGGAAGAGGATGGTGGAGTTAACTTTTTGAATAGACCAGGTTTTGTGTCAATAATCAACTTTTTTCAATTCCATCGAAAATCGATTTCCCGGTGTAAAATATACGTGCAAACAGAAGAATCAGCGCTGAATTGAAGGAGATATAGCGATTTTTGTTCATTTCCAATGTACTGGAAGTTGAAAAAAGTTGATTATTGACACGAAAATCTGCTCTATTCAAAAAGTTAACTCCACCATCCTCTTTCTTAGTACTTTTTACCTACTACTGACAAAAAACCGCATCGAAAACGGTTTTTCTTAGCAAGATAAATCCATGCGCGGCGATTTACTGGCACACATGATATTTGATTTTATAATGGTCTTATTATAGGTGGTCCCACTAGAAGGTAGCAAAAAAGCTAGAGCAACAATTGAAAAATCCGGTGGAAATTCTTATTCATGGCAATGTGGAAGAAATGCTGTGAGAACGGAAAACCGACTAGCACTCAAGATCCTGATCCCGGTATGTAGGCATAGCCAACTTTGACACGACGCATCTAAACACGATTTTAAGCTTAGGCTTAAGCTAAAGCTTAGGCTTAGGCTTAAGCTTAAGGCTAAGCCTAAGCTTTAGCTTAAGCCTAAGCTTAAGCCTAAGCTTAAGCCTAAGCTTAAGCCTAAGCCTTTAGAGGATATTTTTTCATAAATTACTTCAAAAAAGTATCAGTTTTTGAAATCCTGTTGATTGCGTCTCCCCAAGGGAAAGGGCTCCAAAAATTTTCACGTGTATGGCCCCTCCCTATTGTGTATTAGCTCCAAACTGTTTAAAGATGTATTCGTTTATAGAAAACGAACCAAGATTGGATGAACCCCTTGAGATTCAACTTTACTGTTAAAATGCGAGAAAACGCGATGTCGAGAGAGATCCTCCCCATTATCAACCAATACGAATCTACACATAGTTTCACGGTTGATTTCGATAAGCAATGTGGCGCAGACAACAAATGCTTAACGGATCTGGTCGTTCAACCAATTCTGTTGAACATGACTCGGAATGACAGCGCATACACAATGAAGGTGACGGAAAGAGATTCGATCATCATTCGGTTTGTCGTCGAAAACAAGGGAGAGCGAGCATTCCTTTCGAAACTCTACGTCCGTTACAATAACGATGAGTTGGACGAGCCGCAAGTTTTGAACCAAAATACCCAGTCTATTGACAAGGAAAAGGTTGAAGATGAATATGCCGTGATTGCGCTCGGCAACCCGCTAGAGCCGAAAGCGAAGGTAAGCGAGGAATTTTGATCCGATAAAGAGATTTTTGAGCTACTACACTTTAAGGTTTAAGTCACTTACAAGATCGTACACGTAAGTCGAAGTTAGAAAAATGCCAGAAGTTTAAATTTTTTCATAAAAGTGATGCTCTACAAAGTTGTTCGCCGTGATTTCAGAAATTTAGCGAGCTATCTCTCAGCCCAACAGGATTTAAATCTTACGAAAAGTCTAAAATTCTGGCATTTTTCTAACTTCGACTTTCGATCCTGTAAGTGACTCCGAGATTTTTTTAGCTGACATTCGATCTCAGCTTCAAGCTAGTAAGAGGAAGTTCAGAACGCATCAGCGCGGCACTTTTGTTTGACGTCACTGTAAACAGTACTAGTAATGAAGAAAATCCTCGTGACAATCACTGGAAAGCCGAAGTTCAACTGATCAAGGAGGCGGACTTGGAAATTGTCGGTGTTTCGAATCCGGTTATCATACACTTTAGTGGGGGTTCTTCATCTGTCTCGTATGAGCAAGACATCGGACCTCAAGTTATTCATCGCTACACTATTACAAACCATGGTCCATTTTATGCAAGAAATGTTAGTGTGAAAGTAAGTTGTATAAAGTTTATTCTAATACAGTCAGCTCTCGATTTTGTGATATCTCGATTTAGTGACCCCTCTCGAAAATTTTTCCGCAAACACGACCACGCAGGGATGCATTGCAAATTTCGAAATATGAAAATTCTTACACTTTGCGTACACACAGACCCCGGATTTTAGTATTTATAATTTTGAAAAAAGCACCCTTTTTGGTACAACTCTAATCCCTGGGTGGGTGGTTACCTTCCATTTTCGCTCTGGATTACCCCATAACATTAAAGAGTACCCCAACAAGATAAATTTAGAGGGAAGGGTATCTCAACAGCCAAGATAGAATGAATGTACTCAAATCATTCATGTACAATGGTACTCAAAAAAATAATTATATTTGGTAACTTGTAGATTGACTGGCCACTTCAAATAAACACAATTGAGAAGAATAAATGGGCCTTGTATATCTTAGAACCACCTCTTATACGCCATAATGGCAAAGTGCGGCAATGTCGCATCGATCCTTATTTTAAAGCAATCAACCCCGAAAATATTTACAATGATGAAACTTTAAAACTTACATATGGCCATGAAATAGAAGATAAAGAAGAACGTCGGAATAAAGTAACAAGAAATTTTTTGACCCAAATTTTTATGCTATTTTTAGCGAGAAATTCCTGAAGAAAAAGCAGAACTTCAAGTGGCATCAATTTTCAGCAGCAAATGGATCAAACCGAAGAAAACTGTTGAGTTGTCTGGTGCAGAAATTTCTATCATCGATGTGGTATGTATGCTACCGTTTTTTTCTGAAAATCAGTTTTATCTGATAAAAAAATAGTTTTATCTGAAAGAATCAATCAAATCAATTTGACGGAAAAACAAGCTTAGGCTTAGACTTGGGCTTAGGCTTAAGCCTACGCTTAGGCATAGGCTTCGGCCAAGGCTTGGGCTTAGGCTTAGGCTTAGGCCTAGACCTAGGCCTAGGCCTAGGCTTAGGCTTAGGCCTAGGCTTAAGCGTAGGCTTAAGCCTAGGCTTGGGCTTAGGCTTAAGCTTAGGTCTGGGCTTAGCTCTAGGCTTAAGCCTAGGCTTAGGCTTGGGCTTAGGCTTAAGCTTAGGTCTGGGTTTAGGCTTAGGTCTAGACTTAAGCTTAGACTTAGTCCTAGGCTTAAGACTAGGCTTAGGCTTAGGTTTAAGCTTATGTCTGGTCTTAGGCTTAGGTTTAGGCTTAAACCTAGTCTTAGGCTTAAGCTTAGACTTAGGTTTAGTCTTAGCCTAAGCCCAAGCCCAATGTTTTGTATTTTTACTGTTGTTGATGATTCGCTTTAAATCATCATTAGAAAAATGTTTTGACAATCACAATGTTTATCCGTCAAATTGATTTGATCGACTCTTTCAGATAAAACTAATTTTATCAGATAAAATTGATTTTCAGATAAATGGTAACATGTATAGCAAAAAGATAACAAAGAAAGTTTAGAATTGCGAGGATAGTACGGCAAAATGCTTTCCACTAACTTGCCACTTTGATTATGTTGGCACAAAAGAATCGGCTCTAATTGAAATTCGCGCTCGTCTATGGAATTACACCTTTTCTGGAGTAAAATCATTTAGCTAAAACAATATGATAGGATCACTTTTAGGACTATAGTGGCATCGAATATGTAGCGATTACCTCAAAGGGGCATATCGAGCTAGATCCAGCCCAAGGGATCATCGAAGACTCAACAAACAACTTTGCTCGAGTTGTGACACAAGCGTATCCGGATCGGCCACAGCAAGAGATGAAAATTACTTGGTGGCTTCTTCTCTTGGCCGTGTTAATAGCCTTGTTACTTTTGGCCATTCTCATTCTAATATTAGTGAAGTGCGGATTCTTCAAGAGGAAAAGACCCGGTGACCCTCTGTTGCATCAAGCCGAATACTCATATCAAAGGGAACAATACACCGAGACATAAAACTAGGAACGTTTGCTTCTCCATCACATTTATAGCGCGGGTATTTTTTTAGACATTTTATTGTGTAACAAATGACTTATCTTTTGTGCCTTTGGAATTTGTTTAGAAGCTAGTCCAGTTAGATCATTGTATAAAGCATAAGGTCGAATCTTTTTCATGAGCAACACGAGCAATTTGATTGACTCAGGGTCAGCGATATTGAAACGATTGTTCAAACATGGTAAAATTTGTTGATTCGACGATTTTCTATGGTGAAAATCAAAAAATTTCTTCGGATTCGTGTTCCCCATACCCGAAAACCCCCCGAGTATAACAAATCAGCCAATTTGAAGGATTTTTTGAAAAATCAATTTTCGAACAAAAATCGAATTTCTGTCGGTTTTCGATTTTAAAAAATTCTTCCAAATCGGCGGATTTGTTGTACTCGGGGGTTTTCGGGTATGGGGAACACAAATCCGAATGAATTTTTTAATTTTGACCGCAGGAAAGGGTCGAATCGGCAAATTGTCTCGAAAATTTTTGAATTTTATAATGTTTGAAACAATCGTTTCAATATCGCTGACCCTGAATCAATCAAATGCTCGTGTTGCTCATGAAAAAAATTCGACTATACTTTATTCCCTTTCATCCTAATGCCATACGTCGCTGTAGTTTTATACGTTCGAAAATTTTGTAGGAAAATCTATAAGATAAATGAATGGCAATTCTATAAATAAACTATAGCAATTGTATAAAAATTCTTCCAAAAGTTGGCCTTTGTATATTTTTGTATTTACAAGGTGACCACCTCAGTTAATGGTAGAATTTCGAAAAAGTCCTAGATATTCTTGTAGAGCATCCTCACCTTTTACAAGTTGAGGATGCTCTACAAGAATATCTAGGACTTTTTCGAAATTTCCACCATCAACTGGGGGGTGGTTTCCTTGTTAAATGATCTCAGCTATTCCTTGTTCTTAATTGTTTTGTTTACAAAAATAAATTTTATCTTTTTTTGTCTAAAAATTTGTTTATTCTCGAGAAGTTAGCATTATCGAAAAAATTTAGTTCATGTTTCTTTTTTGACTTGTGTGTTAACAGAATTCTCAAAATTTGCTCAATTTTTATAATCTTATAACTATGCTGTGCGTTCTAATGCATGTTTATTTTATGAAAAATTTTTATATATTAAAATTTTTATTATTCTCTTCGAATATATAGTTAGGAAAAAATGATTCATTTAACGAGGTTAACAAAAACTATCAACTTAAAAGATTGACAAGATTTCCATCATAGGTCGGCAAGGGGGAGCCTCCCCCCTGACCCACTCACTCATAGACCCAAAATTGAAGGGGGGACCACCTCATGGGTCCCGCCGAAGTATGGTCCATAAAAATTGGGTGTCAGAAATATTTAGGCGGAGATGGGAATCGAATCTGCGCCTTTTACAACTGCAAAACTAACGCTTTCCCAACTGCGTCATGAAAACAACAGGTTTTAATTTCTGACCAAATACCTAAACTGAAAAGGTCAAAATGAAAAATTGAATTTTTAATTTTTTTTCAGAGGGGGTACTCCCATGATTTTGTGTCGTTTTTCTTCTCTCATCTAGCTCTTTCCAAAAATCTAAGTCGTAACGGGATTGGACTTAAGGTTACAAAATTCGGTGACACAAACAGATAGACATTTCTCGTTTAATATTAAAAGATGTGTGAATATTCCGCTACCATGTTGAATGTTAACTCGAATGATTGTACACTCTGTTGTTGTAATAAGAAGGATGGATGTAATTCGGCTGTTTCTAATGTCATCTCGGTCGTTATTGTTTTCTTTTCTGCCGGATTTGGTATAATTTTTAAGATGTAAATGACGTTTGAAACAAATTAGTTGAGTGGGAGAATATCTCATCAAGAATGATCCTAACTCCAAATTAGCCATTTAGACACCAAACATCTCTAAAACTTCCATACATAATCCAGCTAATGTTATAATTAATCATATACTCGTACTACGTATGTAAATAATGAGATCGAACTTAAATCACATGCTGAAAAATATATTTCCCTCAAAAATTGCTACCTACAAAAATTTAGTCTTGTTAGTGAGGTATTCGCCAGACCTAATTAATTATACGTAGTGACTAACAACAAAAAGTCTAGTCTTATTTAGTTATAATGCCTTGCATACCCATCGCTAACAGTACGTTTGATATTTGTGATTTTTTGCAAAATATAAAGCCAACTTTTACTCTGGTCCTACTACAGATCATATTTATCCCTGTCATTTTGATCATCGTCATTACACTTGTTAACAAAGACCAAGAAGACATCCAATGGTTTATTTTTAACACTAGCGTTCTTAACTTGATTCTTGGTGTCTCTTGGGAAATTCTAATATTTTATCCAGAAAATATTCTATTTAACCAAACGGTGTACCAGATTTTCAAAGATCTAGCACAATTCTCGATATTCCCTCTAGCGTTTACAAGGGTTTTATTCTTATATCTACCACAATTATACGAGAAAATTTTCTCTAAAAAACGGTTATTTTTATTTATTATTGCCTATGATGCTACCATGATGGTTATTTTCTATATGTACTTTGAGCTGGGATATCTATCCGTCTATGTGTGCCTCGTTGTTTTGCTACTAATCGGGACTTTTACCTGCTCTTTCTTAGTCTTACTAAAAATACGTCAAATGATCAAAATGGTAGAGCATAATACTAAGCTAGACATCTTATACGATCTACGTAAAGCCGCTATTGTGTGTATATGCCAAGCTAGTTTTTATAGTATCTATATGGCACTAGTATTTTATTACAGACTATATCGTCTTTTTATGGTAGATATTGATCCTAATAGGAGTAATGGTTATCATGCGGCGTCAAATATAGCGGATGGAATAAGAGATCCGTTGTATTTGATTTTTGTAATCGCTGATACTGTTTTACCGATGGTGTTGTTAAAATCGTATAAGAAGAAGTTGAGCCATAAGATGCTTTTTTGTCTGAGTAAAGAGAAAAAGAAGGCAGAAAATCAACCAATTATGAAAGCACGAATTCATGACCCTAAAGTCAACACACTTGTTCCTTGAAATTTTATCTAGGTCTAAACGTAGTTGTTCCAGTGTTGAAATATTCCCTTCCTGACTTCTCGCCACTTAAAGATTGTAACGACTTATTTTCCCACTTAATATCATCACGATTTTATACAAATTATTCGAGAATTGTGTTTTTTATATTTTCTATATCTAATAAATATATGTTACCGTCATGTCTGAAAGTCCGGCATATCTGAAAATTTTAAAAATTATAGACTCAGATAGGCCTAAGCCTAGGCTTAGGTTTAGGCCTAGGCTAAGACCTAAGTCTAGGCCTAGACCTAAGTTTAGGCCTAGGCCTAAACCTAAGCCTCGGCTTAAACCTAGGCCTAACAAGGGACATTCACCAGGTGATACTCCCAGTTTTTTTTTAAAACGACTTTAACTGATTCTATAGGCTCTTGAAGTTACGAAAACACCAAAATTAGAGTTCCCTAGTTCGATTAAGGGGGTAAAATTCGAGTTTTTATGCCAAAAAATGCCAAAAATAGCGTTTTCTTTGAAATTAAGGGGCCACCAAAAACACCTTTATTTGACTTCTTTCGTCGAAATTTNAAATTTTTGAAAAAATTGATTTTTTGGACCCCCATGGATAGACCCCAAAAAAATCAATTTTTTCAAAAATTTTCAACTTTTTCTAAAAACACTTAGAAAATGTTCGCCATAGCCAAAAACGGTAGAAAATGTCGGAATTTCGACGAAAGAAGTCAAATAAAGGTGTTTTTGGTGGCCCCTTAATTTCAAAGAAAACGCTATTTTTGGCATAAAAACCCGAATTTTACCCCTTAATCGAACTAGGGAACTCTAATTTTGGTGTTTTCGTAACTTCAAGTGCCTATAGAATCAGTTAAAGTCGTTTTTAAAAAAAACTGGGAGTATCACCTGGTGAATGTCCCTTGTAAGCCTAAACCTAATAAGAACATGTCTATCAAACGAGCTGCTACTGGCCTTGATATATCCGTCGGTACCGTTTATAAGATTCTGCTTTTATTATTCTCTTCGAATATATAGTTAGGAGAAAATGATTCATTCAACGAGGTTAACAAAAACTATCAACTTAAAAGATTGACAAGATTTCCATCCTTATCAATCTCAAAAATTTGGTCCGTGTAAAGTGAAGCAATCATCATATGGCAGGGGTTATTTCTCATCGTAAAGATTACTGGAAGTGTTGATAAGTCTTCTTGGCATTTGGATTTGATCCAAAAGCCCATATTCCTTCCAAAGGCCATTAAAGCTCCACATGAATCTCTTGCTAATGCTTTATTATGCAATTCAACCTAAAATTAGGGGTAAAAGGAAAGTTGTTCGACCAGTTGTTCCTAACTGTTATTACTATGTTAAGATGAATCATAGTAAAAATCATTATGCTCAAAGTGGATCATGGCATCCTATTGGGGCAAACAAATAATTTTACCTATACCCCATC
>OZJO01000578.1:11753-31799 GCA_900406225.1 Acrobeloides nanus | reverse complement strand
AATTTCAAACGCAATTATCTCGAAAACTACAACGATTCAGAACATGTCGTAAAAACAAAAAATGCTCCATTTTTCATGATCTTTCCGAATATATCATTTTTTTTCATATGATTGTAATTTACTGGATTGGTCCTTTAAAAGTGGTTAGTAGGTGTATTCATACACTAAAAATTTTTAAACTAACTAGCGCACTAGGCACGTCTATGCCTAAGTTGGGCGCACGCCATATTTAACACATTCCCTCCAAGAATACATATGTTTGTTTTTGGGGGTTCCTATACTCATTTAAAAGATTTTTGATCGTTATCTTGTGCCAGGATTATTTTTGATTTCCGTTTGTGAATTTTTCCGACTAAGAGCATTACATTGATGGGTCGCTTGTAGGTGTTTCACTAAAGAAAATCGATTGTTTTTTTTACAAGAAAAGCCGATTATTTAATAGGTTGATGCATATTATGTGCAGTTTTTGTATTAAAAGGCAGAAAAATGTTCGTTAAACAATTTTTTAACGGAATTATTGCTGTTTATAAAATATACAAAGTTTTTTATATAAAAAACCAAAAAGTCATAATTCATGAGTTTAAAAAAATACGCCTAACTTTTTTTTATGACAGTGCCGCATTTTGTCGGTATGGTATTGTTAGAAGCATATTAGACGCAACTTTTGGCTGAAACATTTTTAAAAAAGTGATGGTCTGTGATGGTGCTGATGCAATCTTTGTATTTTACGCATTTTTGTCAAAAATCGAATTTTTGAACCCCTAAATGAATTTTCCGGGGAAAATGATGTTCTACAAAGTTATTCATCATAAAATTTCGCGTTAAAATGACCCCTTGCTAGCGGTTTTTGGTTGTCAAGAGAAAAATTATGTCATTTTATGAAATTTCCACAGGTTTTTCCTTCGATCGATTCGACCTTTTCCTAATGTCAAAAACAATAAATTCCTTCAGATTCGAGTTCTCCATCTCGAAAAACCCCCTAGCACAAAAAATCAGCCAATTTGGAGAACTTTTTGAATTTTTCTCCTTGGCCCACCAAGTGAAAACAAAAAACGAAAATTTCTAAAAAATCTCGATTCCACCTATTTTTGACATGGGAAAAACAATGGTGATAGTTTAGAATGAAAAAACAGCATATGAAAAAAACTGTCACACTGTTTCTATAGAAAATAGGCCATTTTCTTGTCACGAAAGTGACCTTTTTCCTAGTTCATTTTCTTAGACAAAAGCTTTTTGAACACGGTTTTTTTCAGAATATTTAAGAATGCAGATATTTTAAGAATGAAGATTCCGATATTCAATATTATTTTCTATCGAAGCCTATCAAATTTTCGATTTTGAAAATCGCGTACGCGTCCCTAATTTGGCACAACTAATCGCTAAAAGTTCAGGAATTCGACAAAGTTCGGAAAACAGAGTTTAACGATTTTAATTATTTTTTTAAAGGGTGTCCCGCTTGTTATTGCCGCTACTGTACAAGTTTATATAATAGGATAAGGTAAAAAAAATTAACAAAACACTATCATACTACATTAAATGTGTAGTGTCTGCCTGTAGTCCAGATTATCTCGGGAACGCTTGAGTTAAACCCTCTACCTAAAACAAAAGTTGTAGGGAATGATGAGAGAAGACGATCGACACCACTTTTATGGGGTACCCTTCCAAAAATTAAAAAAAAGAAGATTAGCTATAGCAAGAATTAATAAAAAAGTATTAGTAATAAATAATAGATTTTTAACGAGGAGTGTCGTTCGGGAGTGCAGCTCGGTGTCACAACCCCCGAGCGCGGAGCGCTTGGCTCTCCGTACTTGGCTCATTTTAAACAAAAGTAAAAAATTTAATTTAAAAAAGTAAAAATTTAAATTAAATTATTGAGTGAAATAATAATAATAGATCTATTTTCTACATGAATCTAAGAATTATTGATAAAATTGTCTGTCACACCACAAGGTCAAGTACAATAATTCGTAGCAAACAATGTGTTTGTTATATAGATAATCATTTCAGCTTTAAAATACGTGCGGTTTTATGACCTGAACATAAATAAGAAGATGCAGTGATACAAAAAGATTAGTGGGTCGATTTAATTAACGGGGGTAGAAAAGGAGCGTTCTGGTTGTAAAACAATCGACTCTGATTTTAAAAGGTATTGTAAATGATAGATTATGAAATAGAAATAATCACGAGTGAATTACAGGGTGCCCCAAAAAATGACATTTTTTCGATTTTTTGGTGATTTCTCACAAATTTTCAAGTTTGTTAATTTTCACCAAAATAACCCTATAGGGGGTTTTCTATGCGAGGTACGCGCATTGCCAGACTTTTAAAACGCTTCCTTTATCATGTATTTGTCAATTTTCGCTTCAATAAACATATCTGTTCCCTAATTCACGTTTTCAGGGTTCGGCAATGCGCGCAATCGATTCCTTGCAAGACCCCTGAGTATTTGTTTAAAAATTAAAAAACTCGAAAAATCGAAAAATCGAAAAAGTGCCATTTTTTGGCGTACGCTGTATTTAAAAATGAACTAACAAAAATATACACACTTCTTTAGATATTTCACTTTCAGCAGATACCATTTAGATAGTCAAATTAATATATTGGGTTGTTCCACAAGTTCTCGGAATTTTCAGTAAGATAATAAGGTATTGGTAGACCAAGATATCACTAGCGATAGGAATATGGAATACGTTTATTCGCGACGTTTCGTCGTATAACGACTTCTTCACGCTAAAAGAAACAATATAGCACATGATAAAATAAATCATTAAAACACAAGCAAAAATTTACGTTACAATTTCAAAAGGACAGAACATAAACACACATAATTTACAATTTGAAAAAGGTTGCCAGGGGGTATAGCACAAAAGTAAAAGTGTAAGTGAAAAGTGCACTAAAGATTGCAAAGTTCACACTTTGCACTTTTGTGCAAAGTGTGAACTCACTTGACCAAAAACGTCACTTGACCGAACGCGTCATTTAACCGAAAAAAGTTTGGAAATAAGAATGACATCATACATTTAAAAAAAAGAGATTATGAAATGATTTTTTAATAAATTGGGTTTATTCGAATACATACATTGGAAAACGCTAAGCCAGAATAGGTGATAGACAAAATCCGCGCTTTTTGATTGAAAGATGGAACGTGCGTGATAGGACTTTAGCAGGAACAGGTCGGGTAAATAACTCGGTCGAAGGTAAGTCTAAAAAAATGAAAAAAAATCAATTTTAAGGGTCACGGTGTGCCATTGCGGAACTGAGATTGCATATCCATTATTTTCAGTTTATTTTTTTCAGACTGCCTTTAAATGAAATAATTCTCGGCTAAAATGCAAGAGAGGTCAATTTCGGGGGTCAATACGCTGGATTTTTTTCGAAAAAATTTATTCTGGGCACTTGGAAATTTTACGTTTTTCACTTCAGTTCCGCATTTAGTCGCAAACGGCACACCGTGGAGTACCACTGGAAGCTTAATTCTTTCTTCAAGATTACTCATCCTTCATTTTGGATTTTTTGGATGGGTTAAAGCAATTTCACAAAAGTATTGAAGCTATCTATGCAGATATTAAAGCTGGAAAAGAAATTCATAAGCCGCGTAATGTTTAGGTTGCGGTAGAAAATCGAAAAAGAGAATCGTTGAAGCTTATACGCCTGGGAACTATATCGAATTTTTGGAAAACATGGCCGACAGTTTGATTTTGTAATTTTGTCGCTTTTGATTGTTAAGAATAAAAAATGTTGATATAGACATTTCTCACTCTTTCACGTGTTTTTTCGAGCAAGTGATTTTTAGAACAACCATCAGAAATTTTCGGTCAAATGATTTTTCGATCAAGTGACTTTTCGGTCATGTGACGTTGCGGTCAAGTGACGCGTTCGGTCAATTGACGTTTTCGATCAAGTGACGTGAAATTGAACTATGCAGTTTTTAGTGTATTTTTAGTGAAGTTTGCACTTTTCACTATACACTTGGAATTTTTTTATGATTTTTGACCCTAAATTTTTTTCTTCTAAAAATGACTTATATAATTTTATTCGGGGAATCGATTGTGCGCGTTCCAAAAATCTTGCTTGATCCTGATTCAGGGAAGGAGTGAGTGTATTGAAACGAAAATGAACTAAAATTCGAACCTTCTCCTGAAAACCGTCTGTCTAAAAGGCTTTCTAGGTTAGGAATCAATTTCACACATTTTCGAGGCATAAAAAATTATCCTAAAAATTATTTAAGAAGTTTTTAACATGAAAACTTTTTTGAGCGTATATTATTTTCATACTGAAAATCGCTTAAATCAGTTTTAGGATAATTTTTTATGCCTCGAAAATGTGTGAAATCGATTCCTAACCTAGAAAGACTTTTAGACAGACGGTTTTCAGGAGAAGGTTCGAATTTTAGTTCATTTTCGTTTCAATACACTCACTCCTTCCCTGAATCAGGACCAAGGAAACGTTTTCATCAGGAAAGCGCGCAATCGATTCCCAACATAAAATTACTCCTATATGGATCATTTTTAGAAAAAAATTTCGGGTACAAAATCATGATAAAATTCCGCGTGCTTTTGTAACAACCCAATATTAAGGTTTTTGAAGAAAATATTCAAATAAAACTACTTTTAGAACTACTGACAATTACAATACCGAATCTGATAAGAAGGATTAGTTGTTTGTGGGCCTTAGTTTTTGGAAAATCCAAGGAAAGGATTATTTTAAGCTCACTGATAAGAATCTGTAAGCATATAACAAGAAGTAAAACCTCTAAAAGCAATCGATTTGTGGAATGTTGGAGCTCTTCAATCTCAATGACGTGATGTTAACATTTTAATAAAAATACAAGGATGCGGCTCTAGGAGCTTTCACAACAAAAAAAGCAAAACTTATACAAATTAATTTCCACAACGGTCGATTTTTTCCACTTTCCCGTGATCAAAAACAAAAAATTCCTTCATATTCGATTTTCCCATATCGAAAAACCTCTGGAATTTTTTGTTTTTGATCATGGGAAAGTGGAGAAAATCGACCGTTGTGGAAATTCTGCATGTTGTTTTGGACCCGTTGTGGAAGTTCCTAGAGCCCGGGAGGCCGAGCGATAACGCGCTCCGAGGGTGAGTATGAAATTCTCCTCTCTGAGCGAATTATACACTCATCTCTTAACCTTCCGAGCGCTTTTCACACTCCTCTTCTTCTCCCCTCTCTGAGCGCATTCAGAAAAGAGAAATTGTTGAACAATAAGTAATATGAATCACTTTTTTGTCTCCGATTTCAACTCGACCCTTTCCTGCTGCCAAAATCAAACAATTCTTTCAGATTCGTGTTCTCCATGTCGAAAAACCCCCTGACACCAAATTTCAGCCAATTTGGAGAACTTTTTGAAAATTCGAGTTTTTGACCCCAGGGCGAACCAAACAACTCGAATTCAAAAAGTTATCCAAATTTCCTGAAAAAAGATACTTTGGGGTTTTTCGATTCGGGGAACACGAATCTGAAGGAATTTGTTGATTTTGACGATAGAAAGGTGCCCCTACGAGGGATATACCTCAAAAATGTCTCAGAAACTTTGTATCCCCTGAATCAGAGTCAGACAAGCATTTTCTTGCCTCGTCATTGAGCACAATCGATTCCTCGACTAGAAAAACCAATTACAGTCGAAAATTTCGTCGAAAACAGACTTCTATAACCAAAAATCGACAATTTAAAATTAATTTGCAACATTGAAAAAACTCCATTTTTTGAAAAAGTCTATATATTGATATTGATACGAAAGCATGAGTTACGCTCAAAAAGAACGATTGGATCGTATTCAGCATAAATTCTTGCCTAATAATGAAAAAAATTGTGANAACTCCATTTTTTGAAAAAGTCTATATATTGATATTGATACGAAAGCATGAGTTACGCTCAAAAAGAACGATTGGATCGTATTCAGCATAAATTCTTGCCTAATAATGAAAAAAATTGTGACGAAAACGGATTTCTGGTCAAGATTTAGTAGAATAAAGCAGGGAAAGATACTTTCCGAACAACCTAATATAATTCAAAAGTAGTTGGATAATATGTAAACCAAAGACTAATAAATTCTTGCCTAATAATGACAAAAAGATGCACAAAAAATTGAAGAATTTTTTATTTTAAATTTTAACCAAAATGTTGATCTCTTTATTTTTTTAAAATCCTTTTCAATTTCGTTATAATATTTTTTCCCTTGTTTATATTTCGCTTTGCATGCCTATTTTTGAAATGTTTATATTTACGCATTTCTTTTCTCGAACGAGTCGCTTTTTCATAAACAAGTTTCAAAATAGGCATGCAAAGCTCTTAAAATCTTGGGTTCCGGGTGTTGTTTTTCTTCTTTATTGCTAAAGTTGTTTCTCTAATTTTTACTTTCTGTTTTTTAATATAATACAAAGCTTATTGGTAACAAAATAAATAAGCGACTTTTGATGGTTTCTGTTTTTCGACAAATTTCTTAAAATCTACATATTTAATTAATATTACTTTTCGTTTTACTAGTAGTAGAAAAGTGTCGTAAAGATGATGACGAACGCTTTTTTCGAAAAATATTGATTTTTTCGACCTCTGTTTTTCATAGAAATTTGTATAAAAATGACTAAAACTTTTTTTCTTGACAGTCAAAAATCGACCCCGAGGGGTCATTTCACCGCAAAATTTAATGGTGAATACAACAAACATCTTGTCTCCTTATTCTGTTTTGCCCATGAGTTCTATTATGAAAAGTTTGCCACAAAAATGGCACTATTTTATGTAAAGTTTGTCACGTTTTTAAAAAATGCATGTGGCAACCCTGTACAAAGAGCAACGACTTTATTAAAAATTATTAAGATTGATTCCTAATAAAAATTTAGACATGGCACAATTATTGGAAGAATCTTTTAAACAAAGCCAATTAGTTCCAGATTTGATTCAGCGCCCTCCGCACAAAACCTTAAAAGCGTTGTTTCCAGCTGGCGGAGAGGTATTTAGTTTAAAAAATTATATGAATAAAGATTTAGGCTGCTTTTGGGAATGAATTATCGCCTCATGAAGTGTCAATGGCACCAGAAATCTATTTTGAAGGAGAGCGAGATAAACTTTACACGCTTATAATGGCCGGTATTTATTTAAAAATTAAAAAGATATTAAGAATTGATTTAAGATCCGGATGCACCTTCACGTTCTGATCCCAAAAACCGAGATTATCTTCACTGGTAATATTGAAATTAAATTTTAAACAGCTCAATATTATTAAGGATGGTCGTAAATGTGCCTGGCTGTCGCGTAAACGAGGGGGAAGAAGTTGTGCCATATGCAGGTGCAACACCACCACCCAAAACAGGTATTCAACTAAGAGGAAGTACTGGGAGACCGAGCGCTCCGCACTTGAAAGGTTGTGACTCCGAGCGGTACTCCTGAGTTGCGGTGTATACTCATGAGTATAGTTGGCAATCATAATTATACTCATACATGGACAAGCAGGGGGGTACTGGGCCCCAAAATACGAATTGGTCCCAAAGGTTACTGTCGACCAAAAAAAAGAGACAGGCGAAAAAGTCGAAATACGAATTCGTTCTCGATTTATGAATTCGTATACGAATTTTCGCAACGAATTCAACTGGGCGGCTTCTCAAATACGAATTGGTCCATTAATTTTTCCCCCCGATACGACGAATTAGGAAGGGGTACAGTACCCCCCCCCCTTGCCCATGTATGATTATACTTATGGGTATAATCGATTTTACCCCTAAGGGTAAAAAGTGAAAAAATTTCTCTGAAGGCTACACCCATAATTTTGGTATCAAACGTCTTTCCTCATCGTCCTCTGCAACTTTTGTTTTATCGCTTCGGGTTTAAATCAAACGTTTCTGAGATCATCCGACAGACATACATAGTATTAAGCGGCGAATCTTTTGAGACCGAAATCATCAAAATCAGAGACAAAAATTTTTCGAACTATTCTGAGCTGGTCGGGGGTCAAAAATTTTTTGTCTCAAATTTCGGTCTCAAAAAGTTTCATCGCAAAATTTATAGTAGTAGGATAATTAAAATGTTTTAAGGCCCTCATCGGTATACATTGTTGGCATTTCAACAACCTGGTGAAATCCATGATGTAGCACCAAAACAAAAACGTTCCGGATTCAAGGTTAACAAGTTTGTTCTAGAGCATCATCTTGGCGATCCTATAGCTGGAAATTTTTTCCAGGTATAAAATTCAATATTCTATAAATTGAAAAATTTAGGCTAAAACAGAATAAGAGTTCAATTACAATCGACAATTTCCAAAATTAATTTTTTGTAAATATCTTTTGTATTTATTTTATTTAATTATATAGAAATAATACATCTAATAAATTTTGTAAAAAATCTTTAAATGAGAATTTTCTAGATATTTTATAGGAATTACAATGAATATAGGAATTACAGTGAATCTTAATAATAAAAAATATGTACAGCGACCCCCTTGGGAGGGGTCACTATTGCGGGTTCGGTGTAGTTACATGCAATAAAGTTGCCTGATTTTGCAATAAAATCGTGTGTATTGAAACGATTTGCAGAATAACAGGTTCAATCGCTTCAATACACACGATTTTATTGCAAAATCAGGCAACTTTTATTGTATGTGGGGATCGCTATTGCAAAGTTCGTCTAATCGGTTGGAGGAGTTGTTATTACGGGGGTCGCTATTGCGAAAGTAGACTGTACCACTATTCTTCAAAATAGGCAAAAGTAAAAAATTAATAGGAAATATTTGTTTATTTAGCTGGCCGAAAGCTTGTCAATTATAGTAAAAAATTATGCAAAGACTAATTTTAAAACGGCATTAAAGGACCAGTCCAGTAATACACAAACTTTTTTGAATTTTTTGTAAATTACTGGACTGGTCCTTTAATGCCGTTTTAAAATTAGTNTTCAGAACATGCCGTAAAAACAAAAAATGCTCCATTTTGCATGATCTTTCCGAATATATCATTTTTCCATATGGTTGTAAATGACTGGACTGGTCCGTTGACAATTTTAAATAGAAAGATTATAATATCAAGTAGAGCCTGAAGCAAGACAAGTCGTCTTGTCTTGACCGACTAAACTTGTTCATAGCCATAACTTTTTATAGTGATGAGATTTTTCGATAGAATCTTGTTTTAAATATTGCTGACTGACTGAGAAACATTGTTTTCCTTGGTTATTTACTGTGAAAAATTTATTTTCAGGTTCAAATTTAGCTTGGGCAAGATTTTGGGCAAGACAAGTTGGACTTGTTCGAGCAAAACCGACTTGTCTTGCCCAAAATCTTGCCCAAGTCAAATTTAAACCTGAAAATAAATTTTTCATGGTATGTGACCAAAGGAAAAAATGTTTCTCAGTCAGTCAGCAATATTTAAAAAAAGCTTCTATCGAAAAATCTTATCACCATAAAAAGTTATAGCCATGGGCAAAGTTGGGCAAGACTTGTCTTGCTTTAGGCTCTACATCTACTGACTAAATTCGAATCAAGGCAAGATATTCAATACTATCACATAAAAGTTAACCCTTTTGTAAAAGAAATTATTGAATTCAGAAGTTTGTTACATTACAGTCTGGAAAACCGTCCAACGGCTCTCTTACAAGAAGGGCACGTATGAAGCACATCCAAGCAAGAATCAATACAAAACGGCAAACAGCAAAGACACCATGGAATGAGCAAGAAAAACCCTAAGACAGCGCATACGACCAGAATTATCCATGGTAAAGCTCCAGCGATGTTAGTTGTATGAGTTACAATGTGATTCTGACAAATTGTTTAGTTGTATAAAATGATTAATTTATTACCTGGCAATATGGACAATCCATTTCTACCGGAAATGGACCAAAAGGTGGCGTTCTCGCCGTAATGATTCTTGGTTGCGGTTGTTGAGTTGGTGGTTGTGGTGGATATGGTGGACTTGGAAATTGTGGTGGCGGTGGAAAAGTTACAGATGGATCGGGTATTGAGCCTTTTACCGTGAGCGGAGGTGCTTCACTATAAGGTGGAGGCGGTGAATTATGGTTGTCCATAGTTCTAAATAAACTTAAAATTTTACAGCTTGATATATTTGCTTCTGGGGTGGTTGTTTTTTCAAGGGATTAAAAAAATTTTTCAACCCACTCCAGGGGTTGAAAAAACAACCACCCTCAGATATGCTCGAAACCGTTAAAAATGCACAAAAAATCTTCAAGAGAGGGGGGCATTTTTTATAGTATTTTCGCTTCATTATACACATCTTTTCCCTGAATCAGGATCAGAAAAGCGTTTTCAAGGTAGGCAATGAGCGCAATCGATTTCTCACATATTTTGAAAAACCCCTATGGATTATTTTGATGAAAATTAAAAACTTGAAAAATTTTGAAAAAATCGGCAAAAATTCTCATTTTTTTGGACTACCCTGTATATTTAGAGAAGGATAAAATATCCTAGACAAGTTTTTATATTTGCACATAGCTCACTGGCGAAATTAATCAATATAAAAGTAACAATGAATAGAAGTCAAGTTAATATTTAGAGTACAACAAATTTTGATTTTTTTAAAACAAACTTTTCGAGAAAACCGAGCTTTGGGTGTCACAAAAATTTTGTAAAGGTACTTATTTTGATAATGAATTTGATCGATTTTTATAAAGATTCGTTCAAAATCTCTTTTACCAAAGTTGTAGAGCTTGATTTCTTCTACAATTTTCTTAAATGTTACTTTTGATGAAAATCGATAGAAAAACGAGAAAATCGCACGAAAAAGTGATAATCCTTAAAAAATTTTGTGACACGCTTTGTGACATAAAGCTCTGTTTTCTTATAAAAGGTGTTTTAATTTAAAAAGTATGACAAAAATATTGAAAAAGAATTTCAATTTACGAAAGTTAAATGACGTCAGATAAATTCCAGTTTTGGAATCAAGTTTAGCTTGTTTGTGTGTGTTATTTTGCGGTTCGATGCGCGGATAAAGAAAATAGAGCACCAAAATAGAAAAGAGGTTTCATGGTTTTCGCTTCAATTCAAACGCTTTTAAGAATTCATAATGACAACATTAATTTTTTTTAAAACTTTAAAAAGTTTTGAAAACATTTTATTGCTTTCAAAATAAAGAATATAGATAATTGTACAATGTGGCTCAAAAGTCTGGAAATTTTTCATTACGATATTTTGCACGTCTCACGGCGTGACAAACTGTTTCCAAAAGTGAGAAGATGCAAAATTCGTTTTAAAACATGCTAAGAATGATTTTTTATGCATTTTTAAATATTATTTTAATTTTTTCAAACATGTGCGACCAAATTTTAAAAATTTCATTTTTTGACAAATGTTAAAGAAAAAAGACAAAAATTTAAGGAGCCAGGCAAGATTCGAACCTACCACTTGCAGCATCATAGCCCTACGCATTAGTCCCTAAGGCCCGCCACTAGCTGACGCTAGCAGCGTTGTAACGTCGTAATGGCATTTTTCAAACCGTCGTAATTCAGTTTTGCCTGATCAGTTTTCGGGGATCTTGGTGTCATTTTTGTAGAAATAGATCTCCTGCATTGCTTGCGTCAGGTTTTCCCGTCGTACTAAGCATTTTAAGTCGTCGTAATGAGTTTCTACGATGACGACATAAAATTTCTTTCAAAAAAATTCAAAAGTCGTCGTCGTAGACTCACTACGACGACTTAAAATGTTTAGTGCGACGGGAAAACCTAACGCAGGCAATGCAGGAGAACTAGTTCTACAAAAATGACACCAAGATCCCTGAAAACGGATAAGGCAAAGCTGAATTATGCCGGTTTGAAAAATGCCATTACGACGTTACAACGCTGCTAGCGTCAGCTAGTGGCGGGCCTAACAACGGAGGCTGTCCAAAAAATGTTATTTGTGTAAATTTCTCAATTCTAAGGGTTGAAAAATTGATTTTATGGGCAAGAAAATATTTTTTCACGTAAGTAGTCCCCTGTTTGGAATAAAATTCTTGTTGAAAAAATTAAAATTTTTAGGGGGTAACCCTAATTTTCTAATTTTTACAAGAAATTTTGTTAAAAATAATATCGCCATCGTGTTCCCCATAGGTAAAAACCTCCGAGCACAAAAAATTAGCCGGTTTGGAAACATTTTTGAAATTCACATCAATTTTTAGGGTGTAACCCCTAATTTTTTATTTTTTACGAAAATTTGTTTAATTTTACAAAAATTTTATCCGGGGCCCGCTTAACGGGAGTTCACTGTAGTTTTTAACAAAACATCGGATAAGCGGCTCCCCTCAAAAATTCGATAAGCGGGCCACTCTAGAGAGGGGTGGCCCGCTTATCGAATTTTTCAGCGGGCCCGCTTAAAGGGATGCATGCTTAACGAGCGCTCACTGTATGTCGTTTTAATCAAAAATTTCTACGAATCCTGATTCTCCATAGCTGATTCTATAATTCTATAACAAAAATCCAAAATTGGTTACGGCCGGTCTTTTGACCTAAAATGACTGCACACTTTTCTTGGGCTTATGACGATCCCTAATTATGATTTTATATATTTATTTTAATAAGGATACATAAAAAATTACAAGATCGAAAAATTTGATAGAACAAGATTTACAAATGTGCAAAGTAAGCAATATAAATGCAAATCTTTTTATTTGAAGGAAAAAGAAGCATAATGATATGAAATTGTTATATAAATTCAGTTAAGAATGAGTAAATTCTTATTAGATGCTTTTACCCAAACGTCTGTATGTTCCAATCCAGGCTTTACAATTTGAACAGTGGTGCTCAGCGTCTTTAAAAGTTTCCACACAGAATGGTACCCAAAGAAAGAATAAGGGTAGAATAAAAATACCACAGATTAAGATTACTAGAAAACTTAACCAAGTAAATATTCCATTTACAAATTTTAATTCAGTTTCTCCATGAGTCTAAAATTGGCTATTTTTATTTTAATAAAAATTAACATATTTTTAAACATCTGACAAGAGAAAGTATGGAAGTGTCACTCTAGAATTTTTTTGTAGTTGTATTCAGCATAATCAAAAACAGTGAAATATGACAAAAATAGCTGCTCATAAGCCAGCGTGGTGGAGTTATAGTGATTTCTAATATTACTACCAGTTTTTGACCAGTTTCTATCATTTTCTGCGTCCCCGTAGTCATATCTTTTTACCCTATGAATATTTTTTCCTAATTTTTTAGCTTCTTCTTTATGTTCTAAAATGGTGCATCAACTAATTTTCGTGAAAAACCTCATTAATAAAAGTTAGAAAATTTCGACTTTTCCCTCTAGAACAAGGATCGAATTTGTCAACACTCGATCACATGTCACCATTGTGTATAGTGGCGAACGCGTTCATTAACTAACAACCAAAGAGCTTTATTCGATTCCCAGCTTCGTCAAAAAGTTTTTACCCAAAAATTTTTTAATTTTATTTGAATCAGGCAAAGTTACTTGATTGAATTGAAAGTACAGGATGACCATTAATTATGAAATACTTTTATGAAGGTCGTTTTTATGCTATAGAAATCGATTTTTGGTGAAATTTTCGACCTACCTAGGGGTTTTCTAAGCGCTGAACACGATTTAGACATTATTTTTGTCCTAGACTTAGGGATTAAGTTCAAAAAAGTCTTATAATTTTATGCCTTTTTTGAGGAATACAGGGTGGGGCAAAATAACTTGACACCCCCTTATCGAACGGATTTTCCATGGATTTTTATCGTTTTGAAGCAAATTTCTCGAGAGTAATTTTATAGGAGAAGTCGACTGCGCGCATTTTCAAAGCATGAAAAAATCTATCTGACCTTGATTTAGTTGATTTTCGCTTCAATACACCTATTTTTCTTTATTATCGGTCTATGGAGCTATTTTTTACTCTTTTCGAAAAATTATCTTTCCATTTGTCCATTCTTTCAATGAATCAGGAGCAGGTAGATTTTTTCATCCTTCGAAAATGCGCGCAATCGATTCCTCGCATAAAATTACCCCCTAGAACTTTCATCAAAGCAATCAAAAAAATTTTCGACATAGGGAACTTGATCTTCAGAAATTTTTTGATTTTTTTTACCATTGGAAGTTTCCTCTACGAAGGGTATATTCCTAAAAAGGTATAATCCTGAGGTATAGGACAAAAAATAACGGCATAAGCTTTTCAGTGACTAGAAAAACTCAAGTAAGGTCGAAAATTTCACCAACAATCGATTTCTATAGCATAAAAATGACCTTCATAAAAGTATTTCACAATTATTGGTCACCCTGTGTATATTTATATATTGAGACGTTCTTTCGAACTTTAAAAAATTCAAAATTTTATGAATCAGGCAATTTTGTCTGATTCAATTGAATACTGTTTATTGAAACGATTGTAATGATTGAATGATCAATAAATTCAAAATTTAATGAATTGTTTTACCGTGAAATTTCAATGTAAAAAAGCGTCTTAAAAATGACAACATGAATCGATTCAGGTGTCGCTCTCTAATTTTAAATCTATAAGCTTCTTTCAAAACGAAATAATACTCAAACTCGAAAAAATTAACGAGCACTCAAATCCCATGTGCTACATTTTAAAGGACTAGTCTACTCGGAAAAAAGTTTCCATGATTTGTATACATTCGGAAAGTTCATGAAGCAAATTTTTTATGGCACTTTCTGAATTGCTAGCTCTTTCGAGAAAATCGCGTATGAAGTGGATGAAATTTGAAATTTTTTATTACAACGAAAACATGAACGCAAATGTTACTCGATAATTTTTAACTTGCATCAATTAAAGGTTGTTTATTGAAGCGGTTAATCAGATAATTTTGAATAATCACTTCAATAAACAACTTTTAATTGATGCAAGTTAAAAATTATTGCAGAAACATTCATTTTTTCGTTGTAATACACAGATTTCAATTTTCTCTAACTTCACATGCGATTATCTCGAAACCATTAGCGATTCAAGACATGCCGTAAAAACAAAAAATTCTCCATTTTTCACGAACTTTCCGAATATGTAAAAATTATGGCAACTTTTTTCCGAGTAGACTGGTCCTTTAAACGAAAATTTTTGTGACTTACTTTACATCTTGGGCAATCCAGTAGCTGAGGTCTATCACTGAGATATTTTTTAGCATTTACTAACATGCTAGGTGTATGACTCGCCGAGCGATGAATTGGTATAGGTACCGCTTTTCCTCTTTCATAAGGCATGTTTAAATGAAGATATAATCTTTTTTATTTAGAAAAAACAAATATTAAACCTAAAAAAAGTTTTAAATGAAGGATAATAAAAATGGATAATGAAAACGATAATAAAAATTTTTATTTTTCCTCATAAAAAGGAAAAATAAAAAAGTTTTTTTATTAGCAAGTAATAAAGTTCTAAATAATGACAATGAAACAAGATTTTAGACTGCTTAAAACGTTTAACTAAACTGATGGAATTTTTTATGTTTTCCGAGTGTGTTTGCACTCTTGTGTGGATGCTTCTTCAGAGAATACGTCTTCCGCCTCTTGTATTATCCACTTGGAGGCTTTTACAGGTTGCGCGGGTTCATCTTCGACTGACAGGATGAGAGATATGATGCTTTCTAATGAGAGAAAAGCGATAAGAAGAAAGTTGTCTAACTTGAAATTGTATTGAAGATCAAGAATTGAGTAAAAGTTGTAATACTCTTGTATGGTCTAGATCCTCTCTAAACATTGGGCTCTTTTGTATTTTATTTATCTAGCTAAACTGAATTACTTTGTAACCTTTTCATTTACAACCACTTTTGTTGGATACAGAATGTTTCAATACATACTGCCGGAAAAAGCTCAACATAACATTTAATAAAAAAAATTTTTTGGGGTAACCCCCTAATTTTCTAATTTGTACAGAAAATTTTGTTAAAAAATAATATCGCCATTGTGTTCCCTATAGTCGAAAACCCCCGAGTACAAAAATTAGCCGATTGGAGCCATTTTGAAATTCGCATATTTTTCAATTTTTAGGGGTAACCCCTAATTTTTATAAAATTAAAAAAATATCCATTGTGTTCATCATAGTCGAAAACCCCAGGGCACAAAAAATTAGCACATTTTAAAGGAGGGGACCACTTTAGGGTCAGATCTAGACCAAAACAAATTTTTTTTTGAAATGGCGATTCTAGGGGTAAAAAAATGCGAAAAATCGATTGCGCGCACTCCCGAAGCGTGAAAATGCTTCTTTGACCCTGATTCAGGGAAATAAGAATGCGAAAATTCAACATGTATTAATTTACCCTGAATCAGGATCAGGGAAGCGTTTTCAAGCCGAAAAAATGAAAATCGTTGGCGAAAAAAGTCGAAATTTTGGTCATTTTAGGTGAAAAAATTTTTTTGCTGAAAACATATTAGATTTTTCACTTCGAAAAATTCTGAACTGACTTTTGATCATCGGATTCACACTGTGGCAAATGTTTCATTTGATAATTCCCTTATCCTACTACATTAAACGTGTAATGTTTTAGGTATACGTCTATGTCTGTTTGTCCAGACGATCTCGGGAACGCTTGATTTAAACTCGGAGTGCGATTGCAAAAGTTATAGGGGAAGATGAGAGAAGATGACTGGCATAAAAATCATCGAAATCAGACAAAAAGATTTTTAGGTGTAAGTTTATTTTACGTTACGTATACGTAATAAAATCGATTTTTCAAAAGTCGCTAGGAAGTGCCTCTTGACGTCGCTAGGATTCATTGTCGGAGAAACCGCGAGCGCGTTAGCGCTCGGCCCTCGGTACTATACAAAAATCGATAAAAACAAGGAAATTTATTAAGAAATTTTATTTAATAATAATGCTTTTTAAGCCAAATGTGCTTCAGTAATGTTTCATAAGTGTTAATAAACTTTATTGTTACAAAAATAAGATGATCTTTTTCTGTACAGATAGATGAATTCATCTAGGATATTTTATGAAAAGTTCTATAGTCAAGCATGGATAATCGTTGCATTGTGCACACGATCAGTTCTAGTCAGCAGGTTTCGTATCTCATGAACAACCTGTAGATCCTCCCAATTTTTCTGCTCGCTTCGAAGAGGACCGTCCTTGTTCGTTGAATCAGATTTGACCCAATTTTCGCGGATGTCGCTCGATTTTTTCACTCTAGTTTGCACCTAAAAATGACCACTTTAAAGAATACTAACTTCAATCAAACTTCGGGCAACATTTCTTTGTACTTTACCAGAAAATTTGCTAATATAATTTATGCATTTCCTGTGCTTACATTTTTGCTTACTATATTCACTTTCTCTATAGTTCCATTTTGTATTCTACTTTGGTTTCCGGTATTGTTAGACAGTAATCCCGAAAAAGTATGACTGTATATACTAAAATTATTATTACGTTTAATTTAGGGATTCGACACCCGAGATACTTTATATTCAGCAAAAAGATTGACATGGGGTGAATTACAATCATCTTTGTTTCAGGGTAGCCGAGTGATCATAGACATGGGAAATACATCATCAAACTTTCGAGCTCGACGTTCATGGGCAGACGATTTGCTTGCATCTTTTAGCTCTGTTGCATGTTATGAGTCAGAAATCCCTAGAAGTAAATATTAAAAATAAATAGTTTGTTATAAATATGAAAGTAAACTGTTATTACTGGTGGGCGGAAAAAATTGACACTCATTAAGAGACACTTTCTTGAAAAGTCGTAGTTTCGGCGAGTGTTAAACGGTTCGAGCGGGCTCAAAGTTGAATTTATTTAGTGAGATTAACGCATGGGAAAGTTTTTAAAAGTCATTTCGAGTCAATCCGAGGACGCTAAAAATTCAAAACCTTGTCTGGAGCTCAAAAACTCGATTTTAAAGGACCAGTCCAGTAAGATATGAAAAAATGATATATTCGGAAAGATCATGAAAAATGGAGCATTTTTTGTTTTTACGGCATGTTCTGAATCGTTGTAGTTTTCGAGATAATTGCGTGTGAAATTTTAAATTTGTTACAAGCTCTTCGTTGTAATACACAGAATTTTTTGCGGAAAAATCGATTTTTGCATCAATTTTTTAAATTTTCATAAAATAAACATTGTAGCAATTTTTTATAGCTAAATGAGACNTTTTTGCGGAAAAATCGATTTTTGCATCAATTTTTTAAATTTTCATAAAATAAACATTGTAGCAATTTTTTATAGCTAAATGAGACGAACAAAATGGCATCAAAATTATCCAATTGGAACATTGTTTTGGGTTATTGAAACGAAAATTCTGATTCATGTTTTCGTTTCAATAACCCAAAACAGTGTTCAAATTGGATCATTTTGGTGTCATTTTGTTCGTCTCATTTAGCTATAAAAAATTGCTACAATATTCATTTTATGAAAGGTTAAAAAATCGATGCAAAATCGATTTTTCCGCAAATAATTCAATAAAGTTTGTGTATTACAACGAAGAGTTTGTAATAAATTTCCAATTTCAAACGCAATTATCTCGAAAACTACAACGATTCAGAACATGCCGTAAAAACAAAAAATGTTCCATTTTTCATGATCTTTCCGAATATATCATTTTTTCATATGATTGTAAATTACTGGACTGGTCCTTTAAATCTGATCAAGTTATGAATATTTCTTTGTGGTGTACCATATATGATCCAGTCGTCAAAAATGGGTTAAAAAATGGTTGCAATTCGGTCACCCTATATTTAATATAATAAATAAATTTAGTGGACTACCTAGTGCAAATAGTACTCGAAATTGACTCTCATGAACAGCTTTATTCACTTGATTTTCATAGACAACTCTGTTCAATGAATGATAATCTACGACCTTTTTTAACTCCTTTTGATCAAGTTACTCCATACCGAAGCATTTGGAACATCGCAAATTATGCCGCTTGTTTCTCACCTAATAGCCGAGTCAATTGCTCATTTTTATCACACGAAGACATAAAGTCTTTTCAACAGATTTTCGAATATTGTATTCGATATCGAAATCCTATTATCAAATGCTTTCAAAATTGTAAGAATCAAGGAGAAATTGAAAAATGCCATTTTTGTGAAGCCTTACCAAAAAATTGCTCAAATCAAATGATGTTTGATTTGTTTTTCCGAATCTTTCCGAAGAATTTTGGTATGGAAAGATTGTATTTGAATAATTTTTTACCAATATGGACCTACTCATCGTATAGGTTTCAAGGCCTTGAAGTTCCATTATTAGATTATTTAAACTTGGAAGAAGGAATAAAGGAATGGGCAGAAAGCAAAAAGCATATCCGTTTGAAAGGTATTTCAAAGAAAATTATTATAGGATGATTCAATAAAGATGAGATTTTTCCGATTTTTGCGCGATTTTTCAAAAAATTTCAAAAATTTTCACTAAAATATCCTATAGGAGTTTTCTATGCGAGAAATCGATTGCGCGCATTGTCGAATCTTGAAAACGTACCCCAACCCTGAATTAGCCTATTTTCGCTTCAATACAGAGTGTCTCACAAAAAGCCGGGCACTTTTTTATTTCGCAAATATTGTTTTGGGTTATTGAAACAAAAATTTTGATTCATGTTTTCGCTTCAATAACCCAAAACAATGTTCAAATTAGGTAGTTTTGGTATTATTTTATTTGTCTCATAGAGTTATAAAAAGGCTGCAACCGCCTTGAAATTTTGATGAAAATTTTAACATCTTTGTAAAAATGGAATTTCCGTCAAAAGCCTGTGTATTAAAACGAAAACCTTCTCCAGCGGAAATTCAATTTTTTCAATAAAAATAGGTTTTCCCTAAGCCTAATGCCTGCGCACTATCTTTATAATTATATGATAATACATATAACAAAAATAATTTAGGTATATTAATGGATACAAAAAGAGTTACTCTTCTAGAGTCTGCAATCTCGGATTCCTATCTTGCAATATTCGCAGCAATTTTTGTATTTTTGCTAATTTTCTTGTTTTCCAGAAGCATTCTCTATGTTATGGCAGTATTTTGGCTTCTTGGCTCTAGTGTCATTTCTGCTTTAGCTGCTTATAGAGTTTTTAGTAACGAGTTTCCTTTATTAAATCTAATAGTATTTGTTCTACTTATTGCTATTGGTGCAGATGGTGCTTTTTTGTTATTTAGCACTTTTCCAAAATTTAAAGAAATGGATCCTAATG
>OZJO01000578.1:0-11653 GCA_900406225.1 Acrobeloides nanus | reverse complement strand
AGTACCAAAATTCATCATTTCTCTCCCCTCCGAGCGCAATAACACTTGGCTCTCGTAATTAAATTATTTTAGAAGTTTTGGCCTCTTTGCCGCATTTACACTGGTATTTAACTATTGTTTATTGATCTCATTTTTGCCCTCGTTTTTATTGATTCAAAATTTTTATCTACTTCCTATCTATCAAAGAATATGCCATCCGTTAAAACTTTTAAAGCCTAGGTGTTTGAAGCGCCTAAAACTTGCGTTTAATACATTTCTGTCTGAAGTGCTGCCAATTACATTGATCCAAGGAAGATTTATATGGCTAAGTGGCTTATCTGTCTTGTTAGTTGGTACTGGATATATTACAATGACCGAATTAAGACTTCCGGAATATAATCCGTTGCAATTATTTGTGGATTCTAATTTACAAGAGTGGTATGAAAATCATGCAGAAAAACTATTTGAGGTGATTTTTTAAATAAGCTTCAAAGAGAAAAATATTTTTAGTTCGTTTCTTTTAAAATTTCATTACCATTAACTCTGCGCTTAATGTGGGGTATACGCCCAGTAAAGATTCTAAATCATTTTGGTCCTCATGTGTATACAAATGCTAGCTATGATAGAAGTTTCCAAATTTCTACGCTTGAAGACATTAATCAATTGGCACAAGAATTAAAATATTTTCGACAACTTGAATTTGTTAAACATTCAGAAAAATATTGGCCAGAGAGGTGGAAAAATTTTTTTGCTTAAAAATGACGACCATTTTAGGTTCATAGATTGGAGCAGCACGCTAAATTGCATTGAAAACTCAGTGTGCTGNAAAAATTTTTTTGCTTAAAAATGACGACCATTTTAGGTTCATAGATTGGAGCAGCACGCTAAATTGCATTGAAAACTCAGTGTGCTGTAATATAAATAGTAAATTTTTCTCAAATAACAATCTTGATTATTGCATGCGAGTTTCTACTACCCATATCATAACTCAATATAATGACACGCCAATTTACCATAATATCACTTTTGAACTGGTCGGTTATACAGCAATGCTTCCTACAAAATACAAATATTCGCACAAATTCAATAAATTATCAAATTCCTTCAACGATTTTGATGAACATTTGAAAAGCTTGAAATGGAAAACAGCTATGTGGTACACAAGTGAATGGACTCTGATGTCAGTTTGGTTCGATTTGCAAAAATCAATAATCTCTGATTGTCGGCAAAGTGTGTTTGTGTCATTTTTAGTAGTGCTGGTAAGATTTAAAAAACTAACAAAAAATTGAAAGGAAAGATGCCGAGTATTTAACACCCAAGTTTTTTGTGATCTCGACATTTTAGAGAATTCGACCGTGCTGAACAGAATGTAGCCAAAATAAAATTTTAAAAAGTTGAAAAAATGTAAAAATGCGATTTTTTGAAAACATCGATAATTTTTCTTTAATGATCATAACCAATGATGTGCAAGTACCGTTGAAAACCCCCAAATCTGGTCAAAAATGGCGATCTTTATCAAAAATTCGGGCAATTGCCTCAAATATTGGGATATAAATTTTTATTAAAGCGAAAACTTGCTATAGGCGTCTACATAAAAGTTGTATGGCGGATCACCTTCTTTCTAAATTCAAAAAAATTTTCGGAAGTGCTGCTGCAAAGTCTACCCCCCTTTAAATTAAAAATTTTTTATTTCTGCTCCATCTTGTTCAGCACGGTGGAATTCTCTAAAATGTACCGAGATCACAAACAGCGCTGAAAGTGTTAAAAACGACTTAAATAGACAAGAAAATTTAGATTTTTGCTGCTTTAATGCTACAATTGCACTCAATTGTCGCATTGATAACAATATTTTGTGTTGTAGTTACGACAATTGGAACAGTAGTGGCTTTAGGCTGGGTCATAGGAGTGCTTGAAGCAGTTATTTTGGTGCTAGTCGTGTCTTTATCGTTTGACTATACACTTCACTATGGGTCATCGGTGCCTTCTGAAGGATGTGCACGCCATAGAATTCAGATTTCCGTTCAGGTAATTTTATTTCAATAAAAAAATAAGATCAATATTTTTATATATAAAACTTTTTCATAAAAATATAAAAGTAATAATAATGTTTGTAAAATCCTACTACATGAAACGTGTAATGTCTGTCTAGATGTTTGTCAGACGATCTCGGGAACGCTTGATTTAAACCGTCGACGCTAAAACAAAAGTTGTAGGGGACGATGAGAAAATATTAGTAATAACTCATGTATTTTTAACGAGAAGCGTCGCTCGGGATTGCCGCTTGGAATAAGGATGTTATAACACCCCCTAAAAGGGGGAAAGTCCCCTTTTTGACACCTCTGCCCCTTTTTAAAATAAAACCCCTTTTTTAATATAATCTTCTTTTTTTGGTCTTTTTCACTAAAAACTGTCAAAAAACGTTAATTTTTTACAAAAAATGCGCTTTTGACCAAAATTGCCATTTTTAGACTTTTTTGTGCCAAAAATCGATTTTTTTATGGCAACAAAGTCATTTTTTAGACTATTTTTCTCTAGGAGACCAAAATTTTTCTTTCCGATTTTGAAAATTTTTGAAAAAATAATGCCTCCTTTTTGAAAAATTTTACCTCTTTTTTGCCCCCTTTTTGGAGATTTGTTGCTCCCTTTACTAAAAATGGGTAAACATCTCTAGCTCGGAGTCACAACCCTCGAGCGCGGAGCGCTCGGCTCCCGGTACTTTATAATTATATAATTTTATGTGATTTTTTAAGAAATCTTTAATCCCAGTTTCAATGGCGGCACTTTCAAGTTTAATTGCTGGTGCAACGATGCTATTTGCAATCACACATGCGTTTCACCAAGTTGCAATATTTCTTTTAGTATCAACGTCTATCAGTTTCCTATATGCTACGTTTTTCTTTTTACCATTATTGTATATATTTTTGCCAAAACTTCGAAAATGTCCAACTTGTGAAAATAATGATTACCAAATTCAAATGGGTAGAATTCGGTAATAAT
Source organism: Acrobeloides nanus (assembly GCA_900406225.1). Lineage (NCBI taxonomy): Eukaryota > Metazoa > Nematoda > Chromadorea > Rhabditida > Cephalobidae > Acrobeloides > Acrobeloides nanus. Next base: position 8,677 of record OZJO01000578.1, on the reverse strand, counting down.
TTGTGAAGATTTGTGCAAATAATCTATTCGGAATAATTTTAAAATAATGTCAATAAAAAACTATCGTAAAATTACAATGTGATCAAATAGATCGGGTACTTGAGTAAAATTGGAATATCTCGACGAGGATAATGAATTTTTCTATGTGTTTTTTTAAATGATAGATGAAGCAATACTGTGGGGCAGACACTCTCAACCCATGGACCACTCAATCCGGACAACTCAACCCAGGACAATTCAATCCCATACAACTCAAACAAAAAATCTATAGGACTTTTCTTAGGCCTATGCCATAAAGTTTTCACCAAAAATGGGTTGAGTTGTCCGTGGGTTGAGTTGTGCTGATTGAGTTGTCCTGGGTTGAGTTGTCCGGGTTGAGTGGTCCGTGGGTTGAGTGGCCCTGGAGCCAGCAATACTGTATATTGCTTATGGAATTTAATGAAATTTGGCCGTATAAATAATTTCAATACCATAAACGTGTAATGTTTGTCTGTGCATAATGTATTGGGAAAGTTAGATTTAACACATGAAGGCTTAGTCTGGACAGCAGTATATTTTAGGGTATTTTCATGCTCTGAACACGATTCTCTGAACCATGCTCTGAATACTCTGAACACGTAAAAATTTTTTGAAAAAAAGTTCTCTGTAAAAATAGGCAAAAACAATTTGATACTCTTTCAAAATATGAAAAATTTTGGATGCCTGCCGGCAGACTTCCAAGCTTATACGTTTAATTATTCACTTACTTATTGTCGTTTACATATTGAGATTACATATACAGGGTGTTTCAGCACAGCTATCCTATCAAAGAAAGTTGAATATTTCCGCGAATTTAAATGATCTTTAAATGTGGTCTTTTGCAAGTTGTTAGTCTCATCGGGCATGATATTAAAAAATATCTTCAAAATGCAACCGCCAATTTTTATTTCGACCATTTTTAATCAACTTTGAATTTAAAAAACAACTTAGCTTTATAAGAAACAAGAACTTTATAAAATAAAAACGTTTAGAAAGGATCTATGAAACGCAGTAATAATAAAAATCATGGAAAATAATTTGGCAACACTTTTCCAAAGTTTAACTTTTAGCCTTATGTGCCATTTGACGGAGACGCTTTAACTTTGCCAATCTTGAAAAATATGGACTAGCTTTTACTGCTTCAGATGCAGGATCATAACCAGGTGGTAAAAAATTTTCTGGCTGTTTTAATACTGCGCCATGAGCCGCACGTTGAACATATCCGGATCCTTGGGTTGGCTGAATTGATGGAGGTTGATCATAGGCTTGAGTATTAGATGAAGAATAGCTTTGTGCGTTATAATTGTGTGGTACTGCAGCTGGATGACTAGTTTCATATCCTTGGTTTACTCCAGCATTTTCTCCACTACCTCTTTCTGGACAAGGGCAATAATGAGCTAATAAATTCAATTATACAATTGCTATAAGTTTTTCTAAAAATACCATCTTGACCAGGTTCACCGGGAAGCCCAGCTGAACCCGGTTTACCATCTTGTCCTTTATCACCAGGATAACCTGGTCCACCTGTTTGTCCAGCAGCACCATCAAGTCCTGGCGCACCGTCTTTTCCTTAAAATAGAAATTTTATTTGCTAAATTTGATAAATTATTATATTTGAGTATTTTGATTCGTAAATTATTAAAAAGATATATTAGGCACAAATCAACTGATACCTGCAAATCCATCAGGACCTTTTTGACCAGATTCACCAGACTTTCCTATAAATATAAATACAAATTACTGGGAGCCGAGCGCCTCCGGCGCTCGCGGAATCTCCGAGAGTGACTCGAGCGACACTTCCGAGCGGAATGCTAAATTAGACAATTTTGAGAGCTTTTTGAACAACATATGTATTACAAGGGGGCTTTAAAAAAGTGAATTTGTGCTATGTTTCGGCAAATTTTCACCAAAAAATTTTTTATTTTTTTCTAAAATAGCCCTATAAGGGGTTTTCTATGCGAGGAATCCATCAAGCGCATTGAAAAATCTTGAAAATGCTTCCCTGACTCCAAATCAGCCCAAAAAACAGAATGCGCGTACGGGTCTGCACACTACCATAAACAAAATGCAAAAAAATTCAACACCCAAGCTTCAGGTCTCAAATTACCAAGACATCATTACCAAAATATTATAATAGGATATTTATTACCTTTTTTACCAGGTGCTCCTTTTTGCCCTTTTGTACCATCTTGTCCTTTTGATCCANACATCGTTACCAAAATATTATAATAGGATATTTATTACCTTTTTTACCAGGTGCTCCTTTTTGCCCTTTTGTACCATCTTGTCCTAAAATTTATTTATCATCAAATAAAAATTAATACAGGGTGACGCATAAAAAACGAAATTTTTGAGATTTTTGAGCAATTTTTCCAAAATTTTACATATTTGTAATTTCTATCAAAATAACCCTATAGGGAGTTTTCCATGCAAGAAATCGATTGCGCGCATTAAAGGACATTGGAAACGCTTCCCTTACCCCGAATAAGCCTATTTTTTGCGTACCTTTTGATCCAGGTGGTCCCATTTTTCCTGTTGCGCCGGGTTCTCCAGGTTTTCCAGGAGAGCCTGAATTGCCTGGACGTCCATTTTCCCCATTTCTTCCTGCTGGGCCTAGAAATAATATTTAATATTAACTTATTGTACTCTTTTACATAAAATTTAAATAAAGATTCAAATTGATAAGGCTTCAAAAAATGAAATTTTACCTGGAAATCCCTTGGGCCCACATTCACCTAAAATTTTACATAAAAATTAAACAGCGAATTTTTAGAACAAACCAGGAGTGCCAGGGGGTCCCGATGGGCCTATTGGGCCATGGGGACAAGCACGACAACAATTTTTTCCATAACCACCAGCTCCATAACTATTACTACTGCCATAGTTACTTCCGCTTGTTTGTCTATAGCTAGAAGCTTCTTCATAACCTCGTTTAGCACGACCATATCCATTAGCGGATTCAGAGTGCCCTGAATAGCCTCCACTTGCTTCATCTTCACAAATTATTGTAACAGTAGGAGAATTCCCTGGTTGACCTATCTTTCCAGGCTTCCCCGGCTCACCAGGTTGACCGTCAAGTCCCGGCTGGCCAGGAGGACCTGGAATGCCAGCCGGGCAGTTTCTATTGGCATTACAGCCTAAAATTTTGATGAAATAATTTTTCTTAGCTATTATTGGCAAGAATAAATGTGTTGGTGCCTGTTATTTGTAGANTCTTGGGTTGATTAAAACCTTTTAAGTTTTATAAAATTTTATTTGTTTATTCTTTTAATATACAGGTTGGGTAAAAAAAGTGGCGTTTTGCTATTTTTTGGGACCCATATCGTTCTTATAAATTTTTTCACAAAAATGATGTTCTACAAAGTTGTCTGTCGTGATCTCAGGAACAACTTTATAGAACATCGCTTTTTGTGAAAAATTTCTGTCACGAAGAAAATCCTTATGAACCGGGACCCAAAAAATCACAAAAAGCCACTTTTTATTGGGCCACCCTGTATTAATATAAATTTAAAGGCTTGCCGCATTGTTGTGCTTTCTCCATAGCTGCATCTATAGCTGGATTTTTACAAATATCTGAAGCATAAACTGCTGCATTCTTCTCATATTGGTTATCTCCATAACCGCGATTTCCATAGCTGCCACTGTTTCCGTAGTTTTCATGGCCATTAGAACCATAATTTGTTGCACCATTATCACTGCCATAACTACTTTGTCCACCATAACCTGTCGGATCTCTAGCTTTATGTATTGCTTTAACTCTATTAGCCTATAATAATTGTATAGTTTTTATTAAAACCCATTTAGCGAGTAAATGGAACGAACATGTTACCATTTCCAAAAAATGTTAGGATAAGGCTGAGCTATAGCATTTTGGAAAATATTTAGTTGTTCGGAAATTGATGTCGTTTTTTAATTTAAAAATCTAAGTCTCCAGAAATCCACTTTCGTCAAAAGATTTTTTTCAGTATTGAGTAAAAATGTATACGATTCAATCAGTCTTTTTGAGTGTAGCTCATGTTTTCGTGTCAATATCCAGATTTTTCAAAAAAATCGGGTTCTCAAAGATCGAACATATTCCAAGGAACACGTTCGAACTCACTGTCGAAATTTTTGATAAGACCTATAGTTTTGTAGAGCATACCTGACTTGTCTATCTGGAAAAAATTACTTAGAAAAACCGACACAAAAATAGGTAGGTTTCATCTGAAACACCCTGTACATCTAATGGTTTTCAAAATGCTATAAATCAACCTTTCCTATCACTTTTTGAAAATGGGAACTCTTTATGGAGTTCTAGTTTGAGTAAAACTGTTATTACTTGTCTACGTATTCTTCTTCCAATATTAGGCCCATATGTATAAGTAATTTTATCCCAAGATTCTTGTGCGAGTACTCGAAATTCACTAGCATCTTGTTTTACCTGTAATTTTTCAATAATAAAATATTGATTTTCATTTGATAAATTTTTATATTATAAAACTTTGTTCAAAAAAATAACATCTCAACTGAGCACAGAAAATTCTGCCATTTTATACGTATTATTCATTATTACCTGGTTATTAATTTCTTGTATTTTAAACATAACAGCTGGTATATATATGAATAGTATAGCTAAAGCACCCGCTGAAGCCGCAATGGCTACTATACCAGCCGTCTTGGCATTCATGGTGAACAATCTACATCGTAAATCCTCCTTTTGCTTTTATATGGTTTTTGTGTAAAGTTGGAGAAGTGCCGCCTATTATTATTTTCTTCGCGCATAATTAACCATTTCTAGCTTTATTGCGACCATACAAATACATCCAGGAAATTCAGTCGAGGAGAAATGAGTGTCGACAAGTTTCCTCTTCGTCGACAAGTTTCCTCTGGTTATAATTTTCGAAGAAAAATGACTGTCTTTGTTTGAGGTGAGAAGAGTGAAGTAGCCCTTATAGGATAAAAGTGGACATAAAGAAAAGAAAGAAAGAATTCCTTCAGAATTAAATGTAGCAAAAATTTTATATAAAATTTTGTTAAAACACACCTTATATCTTATTTACAGGGTGCTCAAAAAGTTTGTTATATTTTCATATCCAACTTTTCGCAGCCTAATCTCCGGCTCCAGTACAGCTTCTTTGATGCGGTTTTTATTAATATTTACAAGTCAGTATCAAGAAATGTTTGGCGATGAAATTATTTTTCTCTGATGCGTACTTTTTTGCTTAGGCCCATTTCTTCCTGCATCTCCAAATGCCGATTTTGACAATTTTTTCAAAAACTGGTCAAATATCAATTCGGTCAAATCGCATCCGTTTTAGATAATTTCTTTTTTGTTTCTGTAGCGCTCATCACGGAGCATTCGAATCTGTGATCGACAATGAAATTTGACAACGGGGATAGGTCTAAAATCCCATTTCAACAAATTAAAAATTGTTTACATTTTTGATCAAAAATGGAAAATTTTGGGGATTTTTAAATGTTTTTCCTTCAATTTAGATGAAACGAATTTTCGCAACAAATTAGGACATTTGCGCATCGCTTGCCATTAAAATCTTCTTATATAAAAGTGTAATGTCTGTCTGTTATTACGGACTAAATTTTGAAGGTCTGATACAAACTGCTGTAACGATATGCCGTTATGATCAGGACACAAGTCTAAGATGTTTGACACCCATTTTGTGAAATTTGGTGAAAAAATTATTTTTTCTTTTTTGCCTTGGGGAACCAAGGGATAAAAAATCAAAATTTCAAAAATTTCTCCCAGTTGGCTGATTTTTTGTACTCAGAAGACGAATCCGAAAGAATTTTTTGATTTTGAGCGCAGGAAAAATTAAAAAATTGATTTTTAATTTTTCACATGCCATAAATTTTTACGTGTAGGCAATCGCTCGGAACACAGCTGAATCAGACAACGTTGCCTGATTCAATTGAATTATTTATTGAAACGATTTATCGACGATTATAAAATTTAAAATCGGTGACGCCGCTTGAAAGTTACGCTCGGAAGCTTTGTTGAACTGATGTTATAGAGTGCCGCAGGAGCGCCGATGACGCTCGGTCTTCAGTTTATTATGAAAAAAGCTTTAAAACTCGATTTTCTAGTGAATTTCCTTTGATTTGAGACCCCCGAGAGTAGGTCAACTTTGAATAGATTTTTAAACACTTTCTCGTTGTCAAATTTCATAATTGACCATAGATTTGAATGCGCCGTGATGAGCGCTACAGAAATATATATAAAATTATTACAAACAGATGCGATTTGACCGAGTTGGTCATCCATTTTTGACAAAATCGCCAAAATCTTCGTTTGGGGTGCAGAAAGAAATGGGCCTAGGCAAAAAAGTACGCATCGCGGAAAAATAATTTCCCCGCCATTAATTTCTCCATCACTGACTTGTAAATATTGACAAAAAAAGCTGTACTGGAGCCGGAGATAAGGCTGTGAAAAGTTGGATATAAAAATATAACAAACTTTTTGAACACCTTGATGATACAAAAAATTTAGTTGCTCTCAATATATTAATTAGACCTTTTTAATCATGTAACTTATTTTATTATATGAAAGGGCTAACCAGGAAAAAATAATACACTTCATCAAATAGTTTATCATCAAAGGACACTTCATCAACTTCCGAGAAAATTTCTCAACCGAAAAAATTTCTTAAGAAAAATGAGATTTTCACCTTGGTTTCTCCTCCAAAATTGGGTTCTGGCAAAGGGTCTGAGCATAATTGATGATCTGTATTGTTAATGAAGTGTTATACAGCCATATTTTCCTTGTTTTTATAATAAATATTTATTTAAAAATTAAAAATAAAATGAGATATATATAACATAAGTTATATTCTTAAATAATTTACACAAATGTATGCAAATGAATATGTTTAGTCGTTTTATGGGTTATCATTTGATTTGGTAATTCGAAATCTATTACTTTACTACGTCTGCATGGCTTTAGGTAACATAATAAAACTAATATTAATAATAATAAATACACAAGCGGCACAGAAATGACAATATAGTCTTCAAGAGTCAAGTCAGGTTGACTTGTATTTTTGACAATCTTTCTTCCAAACAAAATTTCCATTATAATCTAATATAACTCCAAGCTATAGTAAAAGATGATAAAATTTTCGAATGAAGTTTTGCCATAGTTATAAGCAAGTTTTATCCCAATGTAAGCTTTTTGACGAACGATATTAAGATTCAGCGAAGCTAAATCTAGGCTTATAGAGGATAAAGTTCCCTGGAGGTGTGTATTAAGCTAAGATTCAAACTCAAAAATACATATACGTCATAATCTAAGAATAATGCGCATATTTCATTATGGAGCAACGATAATACAATATTGATCAATAAGAAAAGATTTTTTGTACGTCAAAATATATTTAAAGAATACTATTTTGGGTCAACTGAATAACATATGAAATAGAGGAGAGAACAATTCAGGATGAGGTGATGACATAATTGAGTGGCGGACGAAAACATGATGAGGTACTGATTTCTAAAATAATTTTCACCTAAAAATACAAATTTTACAACTGTACATTAAAAATGAAGAGTGAAGAAACAGGACGATGATCGCCTGCATCCCCCACGACAGAGTGAAGAAATAGGCCCTAACCTAAAATGATGGAAAATCGATGTTTTAACCCGAAATTTTTAATAAGATTTCAGCTAATGTTAAAGAAACAGGCCAAGACTATGTACTATGTTTTCTAGCAAAAATATAAAAATCGACTGGTCACGCACTTTTCTTAAAGAGGGGGGGGGGGGTAACATTTAGGGACTAATCTCTGAAAAATTTGTTTGCCAAAACAACCTATTAGGGGTAAAATCATGCGAAAAATCGATTGCGCGCATTCCCGAAGCGTGAAAATGCTTTCTTTACCCTGATTCAGGGAAATAGATGTGTGTATTGAAGCGAAAATCGAAAATTTTTGAAATTTCTCTCTCAAAATCATATTTCTGGGGCACAGTTTTTTTTAGGGTCGCCAAAATTTGGAAATTTGCGCGGTTGTTTTTAACATAAGGGCCCCCTTATGTTTTTTATCGATTTTTTCCGAAAATTTTTAGAAAAGACATAAGGGTGCTCCAGTGACGTATCCAGAAATTTTTTTATGGGGGGGGCACTACCCGAAAATTTTCAAAAACTTGCCTTGGCCCCCCTTATTTTTTTCGAAAATTTTCTAAATTTTTGGGGAAAACATAAGGGGAGACCCTTATGATTTTTTCGATTTTTCAAAAATCACCTTGATTCCCCTTGTTTTTTCGCGCCTATCAGCGCGAAAAATTTTAGTTAAAAAAACTTGAGGTAAGGCAAAACCAGCGCCGCAGGCAAAAAATTTTTTAAGAAATGCTTGTTTTTAAACTGAAAATGCTCAGAAAATGAAAATTTTTGATGAAAAAATGACGATTTTTGATGAAAAAATTTAAATTTTTAGTGACAATTTGGTCATTTTTGGTGAAAAATCATTAATGGAGACCATTAGAATTTTTGAAAAAAATTTGGGGAAAACATAATGAGGGACCAATAGGGAAAATTTTAATTTTTTTTCGTTATGCAGAGGCCCACTCCCCCCTCGGTGTACGTCACTGGGGAGGGGGACCAAGGCAATTTTTTCGAGTTTTAAAAAAAATTTCAAAAATAATCTTAACTCCCCTGTTTTTCGTTGGAAAA
>OZJO01000577.1:0-39506 GCA_900406225.1 Acrobeloides nanus | reverse complement strand
TCAAAATTCTACTTTTTTTGGGACACCCTGTAGTTTCTTATAACAAGTAATATTGAGTTCAAAAATCGATGTTTGAGAAGGGATGTTGCATGTCAAAATAGAAAAAGTGGCAAACACCATGCCAAAACGTGGCTTTTTTGGTTGAGAATCAAATTTTTTGCTCAAAATTTATTGAAATTATCGGTTCTAATGAATTTGATCTTTTCTTTAAAAAACATCCAACGGGGCAAAAAGTACAAAAACGTGGCAGCGTGGCAACAAGTCCAAAAACGTGGCAAATGCCACGTTTTCGTGGCAATGTAACATTCCTATGTTTGAGTCAAATTTGGGCTTAAAAACAGATTTTTGAGCCAACTATGGTTGAAAATCAATTTTTGAGCCAATTTTAAATTCAAAAATCGATGTTTGAGCCAATTTTGGGCCCAAAAATCGATTTTTGAGCTAATTTGCCCCAAAAAATGAAACTTTCATTAAAAAATTGCGGCTGAATCCCCGACGAAAATTTTTTTCGCAAATTTGTTTCAAAATTGATGTTACTAGAGGTAATTTTATGCGAAAAATCGATTTCACGCATTCCCGAAGCATGAAAACCTATGTCTGACCCCTAAAACGCAAAGAAAATAATTTTTTTTCCTGTGCAATTATACATTTTGAATATCAACGTAGATCCAAATCAAGACAACATTGATGAAGATCTTGATATTGTTGATTCTCTTCTGGAGTCAGACCCTACCACAATTAAAAATGGCTTAAATTTTTTTGATTTTTTGCACTGGGGGTTTTTCGGCATAGGAAACTCGAATCCGAAGGAATTTTTTGATTTTGACGACGGGAAGGTACCCTACAAGGGGTTAAAACCCAAAAACGGGGGTTTTACCTTGTATGGGGTACCTCTTTGTAAATCATTTTTTGACCATATTCCTGAGGTCTAGGACAAAAAATAACAGTGGATTCGTGTTCAGCGCCTAGAAAAACCCTAGGAGGGTCGAAAATTTCGTAAAAAATCGACTTATATAGCCAAATATCAATAGTTTAAAATAAGGATACATCTTTGAGAGCCAAATTTTTTTTAAAGTTTGAGTATTGACACGAAAACATGAATTACGCTCAAAAAGACTGATTGGATCGTATTCGTCATACATGACCTTTATGGGGGTAAAATAAATTATGTGAGAAAAAAAATATTGTGAGAAAAAAATGTGTGAGAAAAAAAAATTATGTGAGAAAAAAAATAATTGTGTGAGAAAAAAAATAAATTATGTGAGAAAAAAAATTAATTGTGTGAGAAAAAAAATAGGATCCATTAAAAATTTCCCGCATTCAATAAGCCTACAAAATATTCTAGCTTTACTTTAGGTCAGAGAAGGTCTTGATTTTGTAGAATGCCCATTTATAGAAGAAATGATTGTTTATACAAATCCTCTGTTAAAACCACCTTGGTATTACACTAACATAGCTTATTGGCTAGCTAGTCTTTTGTTATTAAGTTGGCCTTTGAGGATGGTGTGTGCTTGGAGAACAGCTCATGTTGAATACCAAATAACTAAACTTTTTGGAACTGGATATCTTAGGTAGGATAAAATATATAGGAGCTATTTTAGGAGATAATCCTTCAGAAATTGGTCGCCTTTAGCTCGGAGCGGCTCAAATCACTCGGAATCGATTTTTTCGACCGCAACCCCCAGGGTTTTCTAAGAGGACACCTTAGAAAAAGCATTTTGATGTGCTTCAACTTTTCACATTTTTTAGTCTGCATATCTGAAAAATCGATTGTGCGATTTATCGACCTTGTATTGTGATCCTCCAACGTGAGGATCACCAACTAATGTTCAAGACTTTTTCGCACAGCCCCATGACGCGGGTGATGGAGTTTCCAAACTCTAGACAAGGAAAATCTTTTGGAAGCAAGGTGGAACTGAACCTTGCTTTGTTTGGTGATGCCTAGCTTGGCAGCGCACCGGAGCACTACGCTATGGAGGTCCTGTTTAGCAGCTCGCTATTTTCGACCTTGAACTAGTGCCAACCACAACACCTTGAAAACTCTTCCCTCGCCTAAATAGATTGGGATATTGAAACTCAAATGAACTAAATTCGAAATTTCCCTCAAAAATGCCAACTTTTTTCCGAGTGGAGTTGTCATTTAAATAAAAAGACCTTCTTTTTAGTCCATCGAGTGTAAACTATACCGGACCATTAACAAGAACTTCAACCATGGAAAGTCGAGAGCTTGAAATGGCGGTTAGACAAAACTATCTTATTGTGCCTAGTTATAGTGAAGCAGTGTTATTAGAACCTATTGGAAATGTAAATATAGGACAAGTAAGTGCACTATCTTTTTTGGGACCCGAAAATGTGCAGGGTTTCCAAAAAAACCGCCATTTGGTCATTTTTTGGCGAAAATTTTCCAACAAAATTTTTGTTTCCAAAATGACTCATTAGGGGTATTACTATGCGAGAAATTGATTGGCGCATCGAAAATCCTTGAAAACGCCTCCCAGACCATGAAATATACGATTTTCGTATTTTTTCAGTAGGAATTTCTACTTGAAAATACGAAAATTGGATATTTCATAGTCTGGGAGGCATTTTCAAGGTTTCTCGATGCGCGCAATCGAATTTTCGCATAAAAATACCCCTAATGAATACATCCTGTATTGTTCTAAAAATGACCTTCTAGGTGTAATTTTATCCGGGAAATTTATTTCGTGAATTTCCGAACCCTGAAAATGCTTCCCTGATTTAGGGATAAATTGTGTTTTTGAAGAGAAAATGGTCATTTTTCGCATTTTTAAAAATCCAATTTTTCCCTAAATCAGGATCAGGGAAGTATCTTCAGGTTTCGAGAATGCGCTCAATCGACCCCATATAAACTTACTTCTATAAACATAAAATTACCCTTAGAAAAATAAATTTCTGGGTCCCAAAAATCACAAAAATCCACTTTTTGGCACATCCTCTAGTATAAAAAACTTTAGGCCTACATACCAAATCTGCCGACTGAGTATCGAAATCGAAACCATCCGTTAGTGACATGCAATGAAAATACCATATTGACAAATTATGGTGCCGTAGAGCCAGATATGCCGGGTTACGAAACAACTAGGGGAACTAGAAGCGGAAGATTTGGAATTTTTGGATTGGGTAGAGGAAGGAGAAATTTAAGAGGGCCGACAAGGAGTCGTTCAATGAGCTTTTTTAATCAAGGGTATGTGATTGTGATCCAATAGCCCCTGATCCGAAAAATCCATGGGTACCAGTGATATGAACGTGTACGGTTTCCATGCACATTTACATGTATGTGTATTACACGTTCTTCTAAAAATGAACATGTAGGATCAGTATTTTTGGGAGCCTGGGTCAAAGACCAATTTTCATAGTATGGATATCATGCCCTCACGTTTTTGGCATAAAATAAATTTTTAGATCTTCTTTTCGCTCAATTGCTCCAATCAGCACTTCTGCTGTGCCTGTTCCTAGAGCATCACAACTTGCCACAGCGAATTCAAATTTTTCAAACTCAAAAGTTCCACCTAGGTCAATTTCAATCTCCGGAATTTGTGGTTTATCAGCCAATGGATCTATAGGACTTTCCTCTGGTTATCAATCACATGTTGAGACACCAATCGATGAAAGAAGACCTTTAATAGAGCCTCTACGGCCAATTATGGATGAGCCTCCACCACCATATGAAGTTAGTTGAGAGAAGGATTTACAGGATGTATAAAAAACCGGAATTTGGGCGATTTTTTCATATTTTTTGTGCGAAAATATTTTTCAAAAATGACCCTATTAGGGCTAATTTTATGCGATGAATCGATTACGAAGTTTGAAAATGTTTCCCCTGATTCAGGAAAATAGATGTGCGTATTAAAGCGAATATCGAAAATTTTTAGATTTTCTGGAGATAATTTTATGCGAAAAATCGATTGCGCGCATTTCCGACGCTTGAAAACGCTTCCCTGATCCTGAAAAAAAAGAAAAATTTGTGTATTATAGCAAAATTGGTCATACAAAGCTTATTTGATGCTTCGAAGATGCTGTTACTCTTTATTTTGTAAAATTTTTCAAAACATGAAACGGAAAGAACGATAACAAAAAAATATAAAATATAAACAACGTTTAAAAACTCTATTTCAGAAAGGATCGGAATTTTTAAAACTTCGTGAAAGCCTCGCATTTCCTGTCTAAATATGAGTTTTATCAAATTTCGATCAATACACAAACGATTGACTGCACCAGGATCAGGGAAGCGTTTTCAAGCTTCGGAAATGCGCGCAATCGATTCCATGCATAAAATTAGTCCTAATAGGGCCATTTTTGAACAAAATTAGGGTCGAAAAAACATGAACAAATCGCCCATTTCGGTTTTTTTATAAACTCTGTAGAGATTTGGCAATTCGCACAATCGATTTATCGAATAGAAAATCCCCTATAGGGCTATTTTGGTCAAAATTTAAAAAAAAATTTTTATGCAAAAATATCATTTTTTATCGCCATTTTTAACCCTGTGTATTATCGATTTTTTCAATTTGTTATTTTAGGTAGCTTTACGGATGTTTACACCCTTATACAACCGCCTAAGACAATCAACGAATTCTATATCTTCTTTGTTAAACTCCTTGTCAAGATCGAATTCTAAAGACCTAAGACATTATAGCCTTGATGGACCAAGTTCGAGTAAAGACGATACAAATTCCTAATCTTGTATAGGGAATTTTCATTGTCAGGAAAATCCCTATAAATATTTTTTATGCATATATTTTTTATTTAATGCCTTTAATAAAAATTGGATAAAAAAGCGGTTGACTTACGAACAATTTTAACTCTACACCTGTTAAAACATAAGCATATAGACTCTAGTGTTCTACATGGTACAGGGTGATCCAGATGAATATACAGAGAAATAAAATTTGATATCTTGGCATAGGAAAAAGATTTTTATATGCGTTTTTGTGCAAGTTACTAATCACGTGACTGACTTTAAAATATTTTCATGATTTTTGAATAATTCTGTGTATTGAAGCGAAAACCTGAATGTTTGCCTTAAAGAATTTTTGAAAAATAACAACGCCATTTTGTAGAGTATATCGAAAAACGATAGTCCCCCAAAAATCTTGAGAAACGGATGTATAGTTTTTGAAATAATGAATTTCAAATTTTTTAAGAAATGGTCAAAAAATCGATTTTTTATAGGGATTTTTGACCATTCCTGAAGAACTTGGAAATTCATTATATCAAAAACTATATATTCATTTCACAAGATTTTTTGGGGACTACCGTTTTTCTATACGCTCTACAAAATGGCGTTGTTATTTTTTAAAAATTCATTAAGGAAAAATTCAGATTTTCGCTTCAATGCACATATTTATATAAAAATTATGAAAATATTTTAAAGATAAAGTCGGTTACGTGATTAGCAACATGCAAAAAACCGCATATGAAAATCTTTTTTGTATGCCGAGATATCGAATTTTATTTCATTGTATTGTATTTCATCTGGATCACCCTGTATATCAAAGAACAAATGATATCTAGGAAAAAATTTGACAAACACTATTCCTTTGTCCCGGAAAACCGAATTTGATTAAAGTGAAAAATTATTTTTAGCATGCTCTTATTTATATTCAATAACGAGCTTGTTATATCCATATTTAAAAATGGTTTCAAGCGATCTGTTTTTAATATTTTTCTTGATGATTTTATTAAATTTGAAGCTTTAGCCTCTTCCATAGGGTGGCCGATCACTTTTTGATGAGGTTGTAAAATTTTTACTCAGGGTTTTTCGGAAAAATCGACCCTTAAGTAGCGTTACCAGATGGTTTTCTACAAACGTTATAAAAAAAATTTGGCGAAGTTACGATAGACGTTACAAATTTTTTGATGACTTTACAACAATCTAGCTGAGTTTGCATTTTTAACCCCCGAGATGATGATTTCCGGTCGAAAAATTTTCGATTTTCGCTTCAATACATCACTCCATACACTGAATCAGGGTCAAGGAAGCGTTTTCACGCTTCGGGAATGCGCGCAATCGATTCCCTGCACAAAATTTCACCTATATACAAAAAATTTGCCAATTTGGCAAAAAAAGTTTTTGGCATAAAACTATAGGTACGCGGCATAGACCTTTAAGAAATTTTGGTTTTTTGGGGGAGGGTGGACGCGCCCCGATGTCCCCCCAAGCTACGGCCCTGTCTATACCCTTCCCTGTTCTAAGTCCTCCCCAACGCCCAAAACAGGGTGCAAAGATTTGGGGGCTGGCGAAAGGGGGCTGAATCTCTACAAATCGAAAAGATTCAAAACAATCATAAGAATTATGTAAAAAAAGACCATTATGTAAAATATTCTTCGCGTCATCGGCTAATATTTTCTAATCTCAGTAGGGTTAGCTGGGCTAACCCCCTCCTCTAGCCCCTGGCCTAAAATATACAAATTGATCCCTTTTAAATTTTTTTTTGACGCGGATTCCGAGATAATTGCTTTTTTTGTTTAAGTTTTTGTTTAACTTTGTTTAAGTTTTAAAATCTATTCCTTNTTAGCTGGGCTAACCCCCTCCTCTAGCCCCTGGCCTAAAATATACAAATTGATCCCTTTTAAATTTTTTTTTGACGCGGATTCCGAGATAATTGCTTTTTTTGTTTAAGTTTTTGTTTAACTTTGTTTAAGTTTTAAAATCTATTCCTTAATTGCGTTTTTGTCGTGTTTCCCTTTTCCAGACTAGTTTTTCTTTCAATCGGAACTAGTCAAAGGTCATTTTAAAATAAAGATCTGCATCATTGGAGGAAAATTTTGGTCATTATTCCGAAAAATTTATGCAGACTAGTGCAGATGCACTTTAATCGAACTTATACAATTTTTGTAAAGTACCGGGAGCCGAGCGCTCTGGGGGTTGTGACTCGGATGTTATATGTACCTACAGGTACATCAGAAATGTTCATATTCAAAATATTAGCGAAGATGCAATATCACATTGGTTCATGAAATTTCGAAATGTTTGCCAGTGTTATTTTTAAGAGCATCGCATTTGGTTGGGAGGTCACAGCATGGTAGTTGAAGTCAATGAATGCTTTAATATACTGAAAAAAGGGAAACGTATGCGAAGACTCAATTGGTGGCTGTTTGGAGCGATAGAACGCGGAGTCAACCGTTCATTCTTTGGGCTTTGCCGTTGAAGAACCGCTGTGGTGTTGACAACAATGGTTCGGCGCCACCTTCATCCCAGAACCACTGTCATACCTGATATGTACTCTCGTTCGGTCGTCGGATCCTGAATAAAATCGGGTTTTTGTTTAAAAACAAAAGATACCTATCAAACATATGCGATCAAGAGATTTTCTTTCGACAACTTCAGAAACTTTTTTGAAAAATGCATTGGGATTCCATTCACCAGCTTTGATATGAAATTCAAAGCTGATGAATTAATCGTAATCAGCAGCCTAGCGAGGGGGTAACCGGGGTAGCTACTCCCCTCGGTGTTGCGTACCGTTTGATTTTTATGAAATACATTATCACGAATGAGAGGTCCATATCCTCATGCACTTTTTACCACCACATAAAACTATGAGAAGCCATAAAGTGATCACGAAAATATGGAGACACGGAGAGTTAGTGCGTCACATAATAAAAACTTGTAATGCAAATGCTTTCTGCGAAAACATTAACTGTTCCTTTTGTCTTATGACCCACACCAATGGTTCCACGATAATTTCGAAATTTTTTAATAATTCCAAATTTCTGCTGAAGCACCGCTTTTTTCTGCAAAAACTTGATAAACATTCAAAAATTAAATTGTTGTTTTAACCTTCATAACGAGTGACCAGTGTCCGTTCAGATCTTATCCGTTCCAGTGAGCCGTTCTCCTTGATTCAATCCCGGAGACATCCAGTTTTCCACACACCGCAGCAGGCAGCGTTTTCTCGTCTTCAACAAAAACGCTCTCTTTTTCTCACAACAGGATGGACTCCGTCCTCCATCTCGTCGTGGATAATGGCTCTAAAATCCTGAATAATCGAGTCTAGAAGTGAGAGAGAAATCCAAGGTCTTGTCTTGTTTAACATCACACAGACACGAAGCAAGCAAACATCGCCGCCGGCTTGTTCGCTTTTTTCATTTCACGTTCACTTTCTCCCTTTCACTTTCATATTTCGCCGATCGCTCATCTACAGGGTCAAGCGGCATTTAAATTCGAACAATCGAATTTTTTGATTTAATTGTACATGTTTTAAGATTTTTTGTGTTGAAGTTTTGGAGCTACTGAGCTTGGGAACCCATTTAACGTGACCCCCAAGGCCGAAGTAAAAAGCGCCGAAATTTTTACTGAAACACATCCCCTAAGGGTAAAAATTGACGCGGTGCCATTATTTTCAAACCAAAATCTTCGAAAACCTATGAATTTTCGCAATTTTTAAATAAAACAACTTTTTGTATAAAAATTATTATTGAAAGTTGTATAAAGATTATTATTGAAAAAAGTGAACAAGTTCATAGGTTTTTGAAGATTTTGGTTTGAAAATAATGGCACCAGCGTATTCCGCGTCAATTTTTACCCCTAGGGGGTGTGTTTTGGTAAAAATTTCGTCACTTTTTACTTCGGCCTTGGGGGTCACGTTAAGTGGGTCCTTAGTAGCTCCGAAGTTTTTTAAACCTATTTTTAGATTATGATTAAAAATTTATTTATTACCTAAAATGAAGCCGGTAATGACCGAGTCTTGTCGGTCGACACAAAATGATTCATGTCCCAAAGTGATGTTAAGTGACCCTTTGCAGTATATTAACCCAGCTGTTATAAAGTAAGCTTGCCGGAAGCCGCTAAAGTCCGTTTCCGTGGCGTAGAGAAAAAATCGCCTTCCAACCAGTGATTGAATCTATTGTGTTAAAACTGTTGTAATTCAATCTGTTGTTTTGCAACAGTTTTAACGTGCAAAACTGTTGTGTTGTACACAGTGACGTAGCCACAGGAGGGGGGTACCGGTACCCCCCCCCCCTAAAAAATTTCTGGCTACGTCACTGGCTGTGCAACAAAGTGATTCTGTTGTGTTATGCCAACAGTTTTCTCTGTTGTGTTAACACAACAGACTACAACAGAATCATTCTGTTGTACAACACAATAGAAAATCTGTTGTACAACACAATAGAAAATCTGTTGTACAACAGATTCAAACACTGTTTCCAACTGTTTAAATAGAAGGACTTGGATCATGAGCGAGTTCTTATCCTAAACCAGGCGGTTGGATTTCAATCACCCGGTTGAAATTCAACCGCCCCGGTTTAGGATAGGAACTCGACCCATATTATTCAATAAAATTTTAAAAATTTTAGTTCCCGTCTGTCAAATCAGAATCTTCATTCAGGCCTTCTTAATATTCATAATAATAATAATGGCGCTATCAAAAAGCCACCTAATCAAGATACATATAAAACGGTAATGTGTCAAGCATGGTTAGAGTCATCCAAATGCCAATTCGGAGAAAATTGCAAATTTGCACATGGAGAGCAGGAATTGAGACCAATGAAGTAAATNGGCGCTATCAAAAAGCCACCTAATCAAGATACATATAAAACGGTAATGTGTCAAGCATGGTTAGAGTCATCCAAATGCCAATTCGGAGAAAATTGCAAATTTGCACATGGAGAGCAGGAATTGAGACCAATGAAGTAAATTTTTTAAAAGAAAAATTGAAACAATCGATCTTTGAAACAGTATTCCTCTCCTCTCTCCATCCGATAACAAGGGTGGCTTGATCCAGTTCTCAGCGTGATCTATTTATCTAAGGTGTCGACTCTATCCTACTACTACAGGATGAGTAAAAAAAGTACATCGCATTCCTGAAGCATGAAAACGCTTCATGAACCCTGATTCAGGGAATGGATTCGGTGTATTGACGCTAAAATCGAAAAATTTCTTTTTCGCCTGTACATCAACTTTTCCCTGAATCAGGGTCAAGATAATTTTTTCATGCTTAGAAAATGTGCGCAATCTATTCTTTGCATAAAATTACCCCCCCCCCTCCCGCCCTCACCCAGATGGATGCTTTCTGAACGAAAATAGAAGTTTTTTTCGATTTTCGCGTCAACACACCAACCATTCCCTGAATCAGGGTCAAAGAAGCGTTTTCATGCTTCGGGAATTTTTGTTAAAATTTTAACAATTTTTTGATAAAACTGTTAAAATTTTAACATTTTTATATTGAAACAATCAGAGTGCCGCTTGAAGTCACTCTCGGTGATTACCTTCTTCAACCTTCCGAACGTCTTAGCGCTCGGCTCCCCTATACTTTTCTTTTAGGAGTCAAATTCGAAATGCACAAAAATACAAGACAAAACTTTGTGAAAAATATACGACAACAGGAATATGTCCATATGGCAATCGATGCCTATTTATTCATCCTGATCCTAGGGATCCGTTGCATCAACAATTTTTCCATTTGAGTCAGGTAATTTTTTAACTTTCCCTTATCTCATCATAATTTGATTTACTTTAGTCTATTTTGCTCTGACTTCTCCTGTCCTTAACTGCCATATCCTGCCCCTTTATGTCCTCTGCTATCTTCCCCCAGGGGGGTCAGGAATCCATCCATCCTACCCCTTCGGTCATTTATCCATCCATCCGGCTGGGGTCGTTTACCTCCCCCCCCCTACTGTACATGTATGTTTAGGACAAAATTGACAATTTTGATTAAAAATGTGAAAATTTTGAAAAATTTTCAATTTGTTTTACACACTAAATCTTCAATTAAATTTTTAGCTAGCACAAATGGCTCTACAACAGCTCCAACAATCTCATACTCCAAAATCATTTGAATTCCCAAATTTTCAACCACCATCCCATTTAAGTGGAAGTCTTAATAATCGAAGGATGTCCTACCCGGTGACACCATTTTCATCGGACATCTGGCTATACAACAGTTCAAGCCCTAGCAATTCTTCTAGCTCAAGAACTTCGTTAAATGGCTCACCTTTAGAGAAATTGCAGTTTGGTTTGACTCAAAATATGTTGGGATCAATTCGTATGGGTAAAAGTAATGATGAGTCAAACGATGACAACGGCTATGACCCATTTATGTTCGAAAATGATTCTTTAGCTCGTGATATGGTTAATATTCTTAAAATTGAATAATTCTTTTCTTTTTTTAGCCACTTATAATAGAGTAAACAGGTTTTCTCGTCGGTAATAATACAGAGTGTTACAAAATAATCCACTTACGCCCAGAGAATAGATGAATAGGGGGTAAAAGAGTGGGTGATCCATAAATGGATCACCTACTCTTGAGTTCATATATATCTAGTATGGAAGACGGTCCCCCATCACCTACCTACGGGAAATTTTTAAAATTTTGAGAAAAATCATAAGGAGTGACCAAGGTAATTTTGAGAAAATTTTTTAAAAATTTCATCAATCCACCCAGACAACGAAAAATATCATAAAAATCATCCACCTTATCTCTCAATGTCTTCCCCCTACTGGATATGTATGCTTGGGTCCCTGACCCCCTCCCCCAAGATATTTTTCGCCAAAGGAAAACTAGCTCAAAAAATGGCTTTTTCCAGAAAATTGCATTTTTGGTATAAAAAAAGAATAAAAACTGAATTTTTAGACAAAAACAGCAGTTTTTTGACGATGTTTAGTAAAAAAATGAATTTTTTAATGAAAAAATGGAAAGTTTTTGCTAAAAAATCACATTTTTGTAAAAATTGACCCCCAATCAATATTGGTCTACTCCACCAATATTGGTCTGACCTCCATCTAATTTTATGAAAAATGGACCCACTCCCCCCCCTCATTCATCTATGACCTAGAGGCGTAGACAGACCCCTCCCCCTGAAATGTAGTGGTGCTGCTGTCGATTTTTAAAAAATTGCATTTTGGAAAAAATTTTCAGATATGGGGGCGCTATTATTAAGTTTTAGAAAAAATGTATCTTTTGGGTCGACTAAAAATGGCATTTTAGGCCAGAAATCGCTTTTTTTGGCAAAACAGCTATTTACGATTTTTTTCAAGAACCCGCGGACACTCCCCCCCCCTCCCCCTCCATAGCGCCGCCACTGCCTACTCCTGTAACCCCAATTGTCTTTCCTATCTTCCACAGTTCTTCTTCTAATCATAAAGGTCAAATTTATATAATAAGCTATTATGTTATATTTTATTATTTTAAATAAATGAATAATAATAAAATGTATTAGGTCTAGTAGTAAATCGAAGCGCCGGGGTTTATCTTGCTAGGAAAAACCGTTTTCGATGAAATTTTTTTCAGAAGACGGTAAACAGTACTCAGGAAGATGGAGTTAACTTTTTGAATAGAGCATGCTTTCGTGCCGATAATAAACTTTTTTTAAACTCTGAGCATGCTGAAAATGAAAAAAATCGCCATATCTCCCCCAATCAGCGCAGATTCGCGTGTTTACACTTCTACGGAGGTTTTCCAACACGGGGAATCGATTTTCGGTGGAATTGGACTAAAAAAATTTCTCTGTTTATCTATCCTCCTATACCCCAAATCGATTTTTTGCTAAAACACCCTCTTCCTGAACTTTTCACCGAAAAATAACACCGGGAATTGATTCCTCGCACTGCAAACCCCGGAAACTTTACTTCCCTCTTCAGGACTCAACTTTTTTTGGGTAAATAATCGAATTCTTGCAAAAAATTCGATCTTCGCAGAGTTGAGTCCTGAAGAGGAAAGAAAAGTGTTCGAGGAATCGATTCCCAATGTTATTTTTCGGTGAAAAGTTCAGGAAGGGGTATTTTGGTACAAAATCGATTTTGGGGTGTAGGGGTCTAGATAATCAGGGGAAATTTTTTCGTCCAATTTCACCTGGAATCGATTCCTCGCGTTGGAAAACCTGTAGAAGTTAAACAGGCGAATCTGTGCTGAATTGGGAGAGATATGGCGATTTTTGTTCATTTCCAACATGCTCTAAGTTGAAAAAATTTGATTATTGACACGAAAACATGCTCTGTCCAAAAAGTT
Source organism: Acrobeloides nanus (assembly GCA_900406225.1). NCBI lineage: Eukaryota > Metazoa > Nematoda > Chromadorea > Rhabditida > Cephalobidae > Acrobeloides > Acrobeloides nanus. The sequence goes on along the minus strand of OZJO01000577.1, from coordinate 26,538 downwards.
AACTCTAACATCCTCTTCCTGAATAATATTTACTGTCTTCTGAAAAAAATTTCATCGAAAACGGTTTTTCCTAGCAAGATAAACCCCGGCACGTCGATTTACTACTAGACTTGATAAAAAGAGAAAATTTCACTATATGTACAAAAAGAAAAATTTTCTTTATGGTTGCCACTCTCCATTCACATTAGGAACATCTATTTTCACAAATCTATTCCGGTTTCCTTCTTTGAGGTCATATCGTTCTTGTTGTTGGTATCGACTTCGCGTTATTCTTTCGGGGCCGAAATAAGGTCGGATTTCTCCACGACTGGCATTATCTTGGACTATGGTGAGGCCATCTAGAAAAAGTTGTTTGTTACTGGAGCGAAAAGTTGGATGGTACCGCCTCTATGCACCATCCAAACCTACTCATGGGTGGTATTGGGTTATTCAGAAAGTTCTGAGACTTTTTACATGAATTTTGGGGTCGAAATTTTTTTCTAAAAAGGACCCTTATAGGGGTAATTTGATGCGGAGAATCGATTTTGCGCATTCCCGGACCGTGAAAACGCTTCCCTGGCCCTGATTCAGGGAACACAGTGTATTTATTGAAGCGAAAATGTAAAAAATTCGAATTTTGGTCGGAAAACCAGCTGTCTAGGGTTTTTCAAGACGAGAAATCGATTGCGCGCATTTTTGGGGCGTAAAAAATTTCTCTGATAGGGGTTTTTGATATGGAGAACTTGAATCTGAAAGAATTTTTTGATTTTGATCACAGGAAATTGCCCCTACACGGGGTATACTCCTTAAAAAGGTTTCATAAAGAAAATCGTTTAAATCAGTATCAGGGAATTTTTCGAAGGATTTTCTTATAGAAGCCTAAAACCACTGGTTTTGTGTGTGGTACCACCATTTCATCTCTGGTTGGTTAAAAAAATTAAGAAAAGAAAATTTTACCGTTTGATACACCATATCTTTGTCGATTTTGTAGAAACCCTTCATTAGCACTGATCCTTGGGACTCCAATAATAGTCGTAGATTCTCGATTCCATGGTATAGGTGTTGTAAACATAGGATCAGTCCTTCCCATTAAAGTGCCTCTGCTATCAGTGAGACTTAAATCATCACCAAAACCTTGGTGAAGATTTGATCCGCCATATCTTTGCCGATTTTGTAGAAACCCTTCATCGGCACTGATCCGAGGAACTCCAATAATAGTTGTAGATTCTCGATTCCATGGTATAGGTGTTGTAAACATAGGATCAGTTCTTCCTATTAAAGTGCCTCTGCTATCAGTAAGACTCAAATCATCGCCAAAACCTTGGTGAAGATTTGATCCGCTTGTTCCTCCATAAGGTCCGGGTGGAAAATTTGATATACCAATTCTTGGAAAATACTTGTTTAGTGGTTCCACTAAAAATTTTTCATAGTAACTGATTTATCCTTTTCTACCGTACTGATACAGTGTCTAAAAATTGCGATGGATACCTGATTCGTTGATCTGGGGTCCTAGGTCCCAATGGTTCAGTACCCATAGGCACTTTTGCCAAAAAATCGAATTTTGGCCAGAAAAATCGAATTTTTGCCAATAAATCGAATCCTGATTCAGGGAGGGGTGGGTGTATTGAAGCGAAAATGACTAAAATTGGCCAAAAAATAGAATTTTATCTAGGAGTCCAGAAAATATTTGATATTTTTTGGACTCAATAAGTTCCCGGTTTTTCAATTTTGCATTAGATCATTACAGAAATTGACGCATAGAGGGGTTTTCTTGCCAAAATCGAATATGCGTCTGTCAAACCTTGAAAACGCATCCTTGATCCTGATTCAGGGAGGGTGGGTGTATTGGAGCGAAAATGACTAAAATGCGAACATTTGCAGGGAATCCGGCTGTCTATAGGGTTTTCAAGGAGATGAATTGATTTCCATCCCCCGTTTCTTCTATTAATTGCATACTTTCTCTAATCCTTGGATTATAAATCATTTCATATGGCAGCCTGATATTGTTGATCTCTTTTCTGATTTCACTTGATCGACCGAGATCTTCTTTGTATTGATTATTTCCGCCAGAAAACGAGGATTGTTGCCTATCAACCTCAGTGGAAGCTGGTCTGGGGTCGAAATCTTTTAGCCATTTAGATGGTTCTTGAGCTTGGTGATTGTCCACTACTGGGAACAATTTATCTCTCAAATCAGGGTAGGTTTGATATAGTGATGTTGTTATGGATGGAGTTGTTGCTAAATTTAGTTTTGATCAGTTGCGAAAATGAGCTGTATTACACATAGGTATTACCCATTGGTCACCGAGTGGTGACCAAAAAAGTCCTCCCCCTCCTCCCCAGTATTACTCATTGGACACTGCGTGGTAACCAAAAAATTCCCTCCCCCCTCCTCTCCTGTAAACGCTACTCGACTAATTTACACTCTTACTTTGTACCCTAAACCCATTCTCAGTAACAACATATTGTGTTGATTGTTGTTGCCCTATTTTCGGCGCTGCAGCAAAAATCCTTGGCATTGGCCTAATAACTCTTGAACTATCCGCTCTTCCATCAGTTAAGACATGACTTCCAACACCTAACCCTATTCTTTGATCCAAGTCAATTGTAGGCACTGTTGTGAGTAGTTGTGGTATGCCATGAGGCACTGTTGTGGGTAGTTGTGGCATGTCATTAGCAGCCATAAAATCTGGTGGTAGGACAACTCGATTAACAATAGTGTTCTTGCCAGTCTCATAGCGATCAATTTTTGTATCATACCAGCCAATTGCCCTAGGGTCATTGATAGGTTGAATGGGCTGTATTAGCGAAGTAGGTATGCCAGAAAGTGATTTAGTATCGTCGTTTAGAGGGGTCTAAATTTATTTATAAAGCTTGTTCCCAAGTGGATAGGATTTTAGTCCTTGAACCCATCAAGATCATATATGGAGTAAGCTTTTTAAGGGCCGCTCGGCAGCTGGTCGGCACACCAGTTAAAAAGCCTGGGTTGTTCAAAAAGTTCTGCGACTTTTTACCTGAATTTCGGACCCGACATTTTTTATAAAAACGACCCCTATCGAGATAATTTTATGCGATGAATCGAAGCGTGGAAATGCTTCCTTTACCCCGTTCAGGGAATGGGGTGGGTGTATTGAAGCGAAACTAAAATTCGATTTTTTGCTGTAAAACAGGCTTTATATGGGTTCTTCTAGATGAGGAATCAATTGCGCACATTGCCGATGCATGAAAAAATTTCCCTGGTTGATTTATTGATTTTTGAATGAAATATTTTTAGGGAATATACCCCTCGTAGGAGTAACTTCTAGAGGTCAAAACAAAAAATTCTTCAAATCGAATTCCCCATGTCGAAAAACACCTGAATATAAAAAATCACCCAATTTGGTAATTTTTTGAACATTCGAGTTCCTATCCCTTGGGGATCAAGATGAAAAAGTCGAATTTTCAAAAAAATTTCCAAATCGGCTAATTTTTGTATTCAGGAATGCGCGTAGTCGTATTTCAGGAATGCGCGTAGCCCCGCCTAGAAAAATTTTTTCCTTATAATTTTCATGGGAAGTTTCGTTAATTTCAAAGTGGATGGGAACGCACCCTGTATTTCACAATTTTTCAAATCGTGCTATGTTGTTGGAGGGCAAAAAGGTCGCCAACTGGAAGGGGGAGGTGAGGGACCCACTGAGAGAGTAAGCTACCTCTCTCTATCCCACCCGAAATTCGAGTTGCGCTACGCTAATGCACCTACCTTCAAATCCGGGTATTGATTAGTTTTCTGAGCCCAATTTTGCATCCCTTGTGTTGGTATAATATTTTGTCTGCTATCAGCTATTGAATCTATATTATTTGTTACAAAATTGTTTTGATATGGTGTAGGATTTTGGCTATAGCCCCAATTTGGTTGTTGATAATATTGTGGAGTTTCCGGAGGCCATCTTCCAAACCGACCAGCTCTATATGTTGGTCTTGGATATGGTTGAGAGCCAGAAGTCATTTTTTGAAATTGGCCAAGGCTCCAAGTTGGATTTCTAGGCTTTACATTGGATTCTAATAAATCTGAGTCACTAAAATTTACTTCAAATTTTGAACTTATGGATATAATTTAACATACTCATTTTTAATTTCAGAACCCATATGAAATAGAGTATTTCTTTTAGTAAATGGACTATTTGAAGAACGATCTAGCTCACTTAAATCAAGTCCAAACTGACGAGGTTGTGGAGTTGTCGGTTGTGAAAATTCTTCTCTTTGACTTTTTATTGAAGATCTAGCATTTTGGTTTATAGAAATCGGTTCAGGAAGCGATCTTACATCCTAAAATGTTTAAAAAAGGCATTATCCATAAATGGATTCTCCCTCATAGCCACTCTTAGGGGTGAAATTGCCCAGACTTCGGTGAAAAAAGTGTTTAAATTTCAACCCCTCCTCCGCGCAAAAGTGATTGATCCTCCGGATCGGTCTAAAAATGGGAAAAATCAGATCCGGACACTTAGTTCTATCAGACTAGATTGTCCTTAAAAATGGAAAAAATTAGGTCGTGCCATCGATTCGAGCTGGTTTGAATCATATAAAAAGATGATAAAAATCAAATCAGCCCCTTTTCGATCTACTCCGGCCTAAAAATGGGAAAAATCGGATCGAGCCCACCCAGACCGGCCTAAAAAGCAAAAAAAATCAGATCAGGACATCTAGTTCGATCAGACCCGAACCAGTGGCGTAGGTGAAGGGTCGGCTAGGTGGGGGCACTTCCCTAAAAAAGGCTGATTTTTCCCAAAAAAAACATAAGAGATTTTTCTCAAAAAACAAAACATAAGGAATCCTTATGTGTAGGGATTTTTTCAATTTTGGCCCACCTGCCTACACCACTGGCCCAGACTGGCCTTAAAAATGGAAAAAATTAGGTTGTGCCACCGATTCGAGCTGGTCGAACCAGATAAAAAATGATAAAAATTTGATCGGCTCCTTTTCGATCCGGACCAACCTAAAAATGAGAAAAATCAGATCGGGCCATCTTGTTCGAGCTAACTAGAACCGGCCTAAAGATGGCGAAAAGTCAGATCGACCTATGCTCGAGCCTCCTCGGGCCACTAAAATTGGAAAAAATAAGGCCAGACTAGCTGATTCGAGCCGACCCAGACTGGCATTAAAATTGGAAATACATTCATGGTAGGCCGGATCAGCCTAAAAAATAGGGAAAATCAGAACTAGTATAGTTGAAGCGTCCCACTGAACGTGAATTTTTTCGCGAGAAATGATCCCTTTAGGGGTAATTTTATGTAGAAAATCCGAATTTCGCATTCCTAAAACGAAAAATCAGTTGGACCCCTTGCACCAGCCCTAGCCGTCCTTGACCGCACTTACTTGAGAAAATTCAAAATGTTGCTGAAAATTCTGTGGTACAATACTATTCCCACGATAATTTCTCGTTAAACTATTAACATAACTATCATGAACTTTATTAATGAAAGTTGGTAGTAGATAATTTAAATCTTGCGGCTGCTCCCTAACCGATCTTGAGGGATCATTCGACGTGACTACTGGAAATACTTGCCTCGGTCTTTGATTGGAATTCGTCCACTCATCATATCCCTGCGAGAACCTCTGAGCTATTGATAAATAAAATAAAGAAAGTAAAATAACTAGATTTAATAAATTTAAGCTATACATACGTTTATGGTCATCTAAAAATGTAATACCAATCGCCAAGATATTAATGGGGAAATTAATGGGAAGCCACAGCGAACGTAGGACATCAAAGTCGCCGTATATGTAAAAAGATATCACGCATATAGCTTCTTCAAACAACTCGTGCAAACAAACAAAACATTGCTAACAAATAAACCTTCGGCGTTGGTTCAAATAACTAGCTGTAAGTGGAAGCAGCCCTGAAGATTGGGAATTCTGATCAATCAGAATTATCAACTGCTAGTTTAATCAAGAAATTCGTATGAAAAATGAGCGCAGAGAAAATTTCAAGATTAAAAGTCTAATTTGGAGAAATTTTAAGGAACAGAGTCTGTTTATCGAAAATGGTGGAAAAAGTCGGCGCTCCATGGTGCAATGGATAAGGGGCCACACAACCAAATCTCTTCAGGGCGGTCAGGAATTGGGGAAAAAATTTTACATATGGGGCTAAAGTTTTTTGAACATGGTAGATGTGCAAAAAATTTTGTCCTCCATGTGTTAAAATTTTTTCCCCATGTGCAAAATATCTGCCCCGTTGTGCAAAATTTTAGGCCCCCTATATATACATTTGAACTCATTTATAAAAAATAATAACCGAATCAAACTCGATGGTCACTTCATTTCATCGACTAAACTGGCTATTATTCCTCATCAAAGAAGACCGGACGGTATTCCGATTTAAGGTATTATAAACGATTTAGATTGAGTGTCCATGTTATTCGATACGCTTGAGAAGTTATTATATTATAGAATTTTTTTGCTTGCTAGTATGAAATCATTCGACAAAACAGTGTAAGGAAACAAGATATTTGTTTTGTTTTTGCGCGTTCAAGTCATTCATAAATTTATGAGACACTTGAAATAAGAGTTCAAAAATCTATGAAGCACTTGAAATAAATTTTTTTATGCAAATTTCTATAAAAAGCATTAATTTTTATCGAAAAAATCGAGTTTTGACCCCAAAAATGATTTTTTCCGGGAAAATGATGTTCTACAAAGTTGTTACCCATAAAATTTCATATTGAAATGACAATATGCGTACAATTTTTGACCATCATGAAGAAAAGTTATGGCCATTTTATGCAATTTTTTGAATAGATTTTTTTAACAAAATAATTCGATTTTTTCGAAAAATGATTCGAAAAAAGCTCAAAAAATCCATTATTATAAAGCTCTTGGTCTGAAAAAATTCACAAGCGAAAGTAAAAAAAGAAAAAAATTTGGCAAAAAATAATGAACAAAACCCTTAAAGATGGGCGTAGGAACCAGGAGGCGAAAATGTGATACCACTCAAACCACCCACTGATGGGTGGTATCATCCATAGGTAGTGAGTGATACCACCCATTTTTTGAAAAATAAAGATTATGTTGTTATATGCTTAATGGGAATAAAAATATTTCTGGGTGGTATCACTCCATCCGTCACCCACCCTAGGTGGTACCACTCATGGTTGGTAGGTGGTAACACCCAGTGGGTGGTACCACTCAGGATGGGTGGGGTGGTATCACCTACTTTTTCTCACCCTAGTAGGAACCTCCAAAAAAAACAAACATACGCATCCCCATAGGGTATGCGTTAAATATTTAAGAGACGATATCTCGAAAGTTCAAACCTAGGTGGCCGTAGTGTTAAACGGCTCGATCGCCATATAATTTGACTTTATTTAGTGAGATTGACGCATGGAAAAGTTTTTGAAAGTCATTTTGAATCAATCCGCGGAACCGGGGTTTTACATGGTATTACACATTTTGTAAATAGTGACACAAAGAAAGTTTCTATTCAATGATTCGGATCAAAACAGGCACTTTGCTTGTTTTCTCTTTGTTTATTTTCTTGATACAAATGAGAAAAATATTGGGCAAAATAATGGGTTCTATTTATTTGGCACCAAAAAAATGTTTTTATTGCAAAAAAGGAATTTTTTATTGGAAGAAAAATATTTCTCCTCTTTTTATGATAAATTATTTTTGGCGTTGAAAAAAATATTTTTGGTGCCAAAAAAATATTTGCGAAAATTTACAGTGCCAATAATGCAGGAGCAAGAGGTCATACATGCACAAGCAGGGGGTGCAAGTTGGCCGAATACGAATTGATCGTCGGCAAAATACGAATTGCCGGCCAAATACGAATGCCGGTCGAATACGAATTGATTGCTCGATACGACGAATTGAGGGGATGCAGCACCCTTTGTGCATGTATGCAAGAGGTGCAAAATTCTTCTTGAATTAGAAGGGTTTGATCCCGGCGGAAGGAACTTTATTTTTTTAGTCAAAAAAGTTGTATGAGCAAATTGGATTGATCTTCACGAACTTTCAGAATATGACGAACAACACTTGCTCGATTTCAACAAATTCTACGGCAGCACCCCTTCCCTGGCTCTGTATTAGCCTATTTTCAGCAGCAAGTTGAATTGTTTTCTTGATGTAATCAAACTAAACTTTTTCAATTACCCATAAATTTTATTACTGTACTGTTGTAAAATCACAATACACACACAGATAAAAGTATCTAACCTAACTATTCGATTATAAAGAATAAAAAATGCAAGAGTTTTCAATAAAAAATATTTGTAAAAATGCAAGCATTAAATATATGTCAAGAGGTAGCCAACAAATAAAACAAAATTTTACAAACAAATACAGGATGATTCAAAAAAGGGCATTTTTGCGCGATTTTTTCAAATTTTAAAAATATTTTTACCCAATAACCCTATAAGGGGTTTTTATATGCGAGGAATCGAGTGTATGCATTGCAGAAACTTGAAAACCCTTCCCTGTATTAGCCTATTTTCGCTTCAATACATCTTCCCTGAATCAGGGTCAGAGCAGCGTTTTCAAGGTTCGGCAATGGGCGCAATCGATTCCTTACATAGAAAATCCTGGAGCTACTTCAGCTCTTATACCCCATTGAACGTGGTCTAAAATCGAAAAATTTTATTTTTCGAAATTTTTTCAAAAATGACCCTATTAGGGGTAATTTTATGCGGGAAACACGTTGGTAATTTTATTTTTACGTACAAACGCTCCCATTTTTTGTTAAAAATTGCAAAAAGTACGGTATAGGATCATTAAAAACAAAGAAAATATATATTTCGAAAAAGCGAATATGCAAATTTCGATTTTCTAAAAAATGGAAGCGTTTTTAGGCAAAAATAACATCGCCAACATGTTTCCCGCATAAAATTACCCCTAATAGGGTCATTTTTTGAGAAAATTTCGAAACATAAAATTTTTCGATTTTAGACCACGATCAACGGGGTATAAGAGTCGAAGTAGCTCCAAAATCCCCTATAGAGTTATTTTGATGAAAATTAAAAAACTTGAAAACTTTTGAAAAAATTGCAAAATTGCCCTTTTTGAATCGCCCAGTAATAAATGTAGCATAACAAATAATGAGAAAAAGAACATGAGTATGTAGATCACAAGAAATCTATAACAAAAAAATTTATGGCAAGAATATAAGATCCTAATATGGCAAAGTAGAAAATAAATATGACACTTGGAATTAAGTGACTTTTAAAAAGCTAAGAAATGATGCAACACGATGATTTTTTGGGTTTTTGGGAGCGACTTGAAGATCTTCGTTCTCTTGGAGAAGGAAGTTTGATTGTGAAATGGGATGAAGTGACTTCGGATTCGCACATTTCTTCGACTTTGTGCCTATTATAAAGTTCATCTGCGATATCGCAAAATATTTGGTCGATCACTGAAAATTTGAAAAATTATTAAAAGACCACGAGTGGGAAAAGTTGCCCTTTTGTTGTTATTCGGAAAGTTCATGAAAAATGGAGCATTTTTTGTTTTCACGGCATGTCATGAATCGATAACGATTTCGAGATAATCGCGTGTGAAGTTGGCGATTTTGGAAATTTGTTTATTACAACGAAAACATGCATGTGCATGTTTCTACTACAATTTTTAACTTGCATCAATTAAAAGATGTCTATTGAAGCGATTAATCAGATAATTTTGAATAATCGCTTCAACAATCTTTAATTGATGCAAGTTAAAATTTTCTGTAGAAACATGCACGTACATGTTTTCGTTGTAATACACAGATTTAAAATTTTGCTACTGATTCAGGGAAGGAGGTAGGTGTATTGAAACGAACATGATCAAAATTTCGAAATTTCGCGGGAAAATAGGTTTCTAGGAGTTTTTCTTGGCGGGAAATTGATTTGCCTGAAGCGTGAAAATGCTTTCCTTGTCTTGATTCTGTGAATATGAATTTTGGAGAGTGCCTGAACTAACGTCGAAACTAACACTTCTTTAAATTCTCCCTAGTTTTTTCCCCAAAAAATTTTTTCGATACACATATCGCTCTTCTCTGAATCAGGGTCAGAAAAGCATTTGACGCTTCGGGAATGCTCACAATCGGTTGCCCGCCAAGAAAAACTCTAAGAAAACCTATTTCCCAGCGAAATTTTGAAATTTTGATCATTTTCGTTTCGATATACATATCACCCTTCCCTGAATCAGGGTCAGAGAAGCATTTTCATGCTTCGGGTCTCTTATGGTTTTTGATGAGGTAAAAATGCACCCTGGTCGATCTCTCTTTCCTTATGATGGGGGAATAAATTTCATCTTTTACCGAGTACCAAAAACCTACATGTCGAATCATAAGCAGAAATTTCATAAAACTTTGCATTAATTTTAGCCGCTTTTGTAATTCCTTCACCCACAGCCACTTCTCGGTGATCCTGAAGATCCAGTTTATTTCCAAGCAAGACTAGAATCGTTTCATCACATCCTGACCCGCGTTTGATTTCTAAAATTTTTTCAAATCTCTTCTTTCAATTTTTATCTTACCAGATACCCATCTATCAACATCTTCGAAAGATTTTCTATCGCATATATCATAGACAATAATAGCTGCAGCTGCACTTCTCATATACATGGGAACCATACACCGAAAGCGTTCTTGACCCGCAGTATCCCAGATTTGTAGTGACATAATGTTGTTTTGGACTGTGCTAAAAAATATGATGATTGAAGTGGGTTTAGGTGAGCTGGGGGGGGGGGGGGAGAGAGAGAGAGAGAGAGAGAGAGAGAGAGAGAGAGAGAGAGAGAGAGAGAGAGCGAGAGAGAGAGAGAGAGGATTCCTGGCCTCTTGCAGCAGGTACTATGGGTGCACAAGTAACAAAAATGACAATCCTTGTCACCGATCCTGTAATTTTGAGCATGAAAATGAATTGTTCATAGTGACAAAAGATACAAGATTGCCACTCTGAGACAAGAATTGCCACCAAAAAATTTTTGCGTCTGTCGATGCGAAAAGACATGAAGTGACCAAGGGTGATTTTTGTAATTTAAAAAAAAACGAACAAATTGTCTTGGTCCCCTATTATCTTTTTGCTCAAAATTTTAGATAGGTTTAGAGAAAAAAAACATAAGGGAACCAAGGAAAATTTTTTTAATGTAGATCCCCCGATACCAGAACCTATCTACGCTCTTTGGGGGGGGGGCAGGGTTGATTTATTTTGAGGAGCTTAATATATTTGGGGGTGTTAAAAATACTTACACATCACAATTAACATAAGAAGCACCGATAGTAGCATTACATGAAATAAGTTCTTTACCTCCATATTTGTGACTATAAATAATACTCGTTTTGCCAACTCCTAAAAATTATTATTAAACTTAATTTATGATGTTGTAAATATCTATGGATAGTAAAATTGTCGCCTAAATACATATGGTTAATTTTCTCATGCAGCTGACCTTTAGGATTAATTGTTGTCCGCCTATTATTCTTTGGACAATAAGTCAAAGTAGTTTTTGGCACGAGCGAAAATTTTAAGGTCACGAAACACTATGATTCCGAAAAGGTGCAGACAAGAGTCAAAATTCGCCAATCGATTCAGCTCACCGAGCGCTTCAAAACGAGTACCATATCATGGGGTTTTTGAGGGTTTGTTTTGCATACCCACTTTTTTATACGGGGAACACGATGGAGCTATTATTTTTCCAAAAATTTTCATGAAAGTTGGAGAAAACAAGTTTTAGATTTTATAAAAGTTCGCATGAAAAAATAATAGCGCCATCATGTTCCCCGCATAAAAATGTGAATATGCAAAAATTTTCATAAATTTTAACAACAAAATAAAAAATTACTTTTAGATGCGGGATAGAACCCGCGATCTATGACTAAAGGCTGAGCACATTAGCCAATCGGCTACGAGTAAAAGCCCTCAAAACCCCATGATATGGTACACGTTTTGAAGCGCTCTGCGAACTAAGTCGATTGGCGAATTTTTTAATTTTGACCCTTGCCAGCATCTTTTCGGCATTTTGATTCGCTGTGAGATCACTCAGAGAGTGCACAAAAATGTAAATTGACTTTTTTCCAACAATTTTCGGCAAAAACTAGGGGGACAAAAAGGAATACTTTTTTCGGTTTCGAGATAAGGATGCTGTCCTCCTCTCCATGTTACGCTACTGATTGAAAGATCGACACTCTAGCCGATGTTTCATCTTTGATTTTTTTGCATTTAAAAAAAATAATCTCACCCGAATCCCCCAATACAATAATCTTGGATTTCGCAGTAGACGGAATAATCACAGAAATCTCATCTTCGTGCTCCCTAACCACTGCCTGACACTTGCTCTGTGCGTATAGAGCTCGCTTATCAAAAACGGTGGGATGTTTTTCGGCAACCATGGAAATTGCTGTTTTCCAAAAGCACCGAATTTGTAGTTGATTTCGAAAATTTTGCTAAAAATTTGTATTACACTAGTTGTTGACATCTCGACACGGAATTTTTGCAGAAAACGTGCAAATTTACAAATTTATACATCAGAAAAGTACAAATGATATATATAAATAAAAACAAGTTCAAAAAAGATATCCTTCTCTTTCCTATTTTCAAATATTTCAAAAGAATTTTGCCTAAAATTTTTTCAAAAACATATTTACCTCGGTATAAAAGAACTGTCACATTTGGATCAAACTTTTTCTAACTAGTTTGATCGAAAAAACAAAAAAGTTCGAATCTTCTCTGAGGATGACCTCAGGGTTTTGACTAAAAAAGGCGTAATCAAGATAAGTCGCGGCTCGCGAGCGGTGATTTTTCTTCTAAATACATGGAGAGAAGAGAGATGACAGATACTAGTGTTATTAGTATCCGCACGCGATAACTTCGGCAAATAAAAATATTGAAGGAAAATCCCGAAAAATTTCAGTGGATGATGTAATTCTTAATCGGAGAAGTTGGAAAAATATGCATATGACTAAAAATTAAAAAAGATTTTTTGCCACCGGATGGGGAGGGGTGTACATAATTTTTTTTCAAGAAAATTAAAGTAAGAAGCAATAGCGGTATCAGGATTTGGGGGCTTAGATAAAACCTAATTTTTCGAATTTTGGCCAAAAATGCCACTTTTCTTAAGAAATTTTCGGTTTTGGGGGCCATGGCTAGTGGCGTAGGCAAGGACGGGGGGGGGCAGGTGATCTCCCCCTAGTAAGCCGAAATTTAAAACACGCTTCGCGAGAAATTGGAGTTATAAAAACAACATTTTGTCGAAGGGTCTCAGATTTACTTAAAAGATGCATTTTGGGTTTATTCTATAAAAGAAATTAACAATTACATCGTTTTTGGTATAGTTTATATGTATTTTGGTGGCACTAGGAGTTTCCTTACGCTTACGGACAATGCCCTTACAGAATCTCCCTACGGAATTTTCTTACGGATTTACCTTACGACGGAAAAGAAACTCCTTTTCGTAAAAATTCTTTTACCATTCAATAGTACTCACGAGTACTAACTAATAACACAAAAAGTGCGGCACTAGGAGTTTCTTTTCCGTCGTAAGGTAAATCCGTAAGGAAATTCCGTAAGGAAATTCCGTAAGGACATTTCCGTAAGGAGATTCTGTAAGGGCATTGTCCGTAAGCGTAAGGAAACTCCTAATGCCATTTTGGTTGAGTTATAGGCTCAAAAAGGTGATATACATGTGAATTTTTGCTAAATAAATTTTCAGATATAACATAGGTCGGCAAGAAGGGGAGTCTCCACTGACCCACTCACTCATAGACCCAAAATTGACCACCTTACCCCTCCCCACCTTGTCGACCTATGCCAGGAATTTTTATGGAATTCATTTCGGCAGTATATGGGAAGCGTTCCCATGCCCCTTATATCACACCATTGATGGGTAGTGAAGTATGGTTCATCCAAAAATCTTTATGTTTTTCCAATTTTTATTCTCGGACTATAAAAATTCCTAAAAGCAACCCCATATAAACGCGACGTAAAAATTCACTAATTGTCACGTTTTGGGAAACCCCAAATATCACATTCTAACTTCACAAACCACCCTTGCTCTTCACATTCTCTAACCTGATCTTGATGACCACTTGACCACGCCTCTTTATCCCACCATTGGCCGAAGTTTCTAGAGAAACTAAGAAACCCCATAAAAACAAGAGAGTTCAGAAAAACGGAGTGGAGCAACGATGCCCACATTTCGATTATTAATGATCATTCTCTCTTGCCGGTCATTTTCGGTTAGAGTGATAGGAAAGAGAAGATAGAAAATAGCATGCATTTTTAAGAGACTGCTTTGGTCAGCACTTTCTATCAGCGGCTATTTCGTTGACAACCCAATCGCAATCAATGCGGATGCATCTTTTGCACGCACAAAACACAGCCAGGTCCGAGCCGGGCAGTGAAATTTGCATAGTGTGGCCCGAAATGATAGCATTGCCACTAAGGTAAAGTTCTAGTGTTTGTGTGTGTATCACTTTTGGGTCTGTCAACGAAACATGAATATATGTATTTGTCTTAAAAGATAACTAGTATGCACTTTCTGAAATACACTCGAATGTATCGAACGTTCATAAAAGATTAATAGGTGTTCTAGTTTAGTTTAGCAGCGAAATAAGTTGGTTATCGGGATGGATCATCTCCCGCTTGATTTTATCATGAATTTGGCTTAAACTGTTTTTAATAGACCAGAATGAGAAAAAAGTGGCAATCGAGTGCACTAGAGGTTTAGCTAGGCTAGGGTTTTAAGCCCCCCCCCCTCCCAAAAAAAGGAGAGGGGAGTTACTTAGCAAAATAGTAAGGGTCAAGAAAAGTCGACTAGCAAAAAGGTTTGCTTAAATTAAATTTATTAGGCTTGCATTAAGACAGATAAGACAATAATAATCATAGTCCATAAATTACAGTACAATAAAGACAATTCGAACATTCATGCAATAAACCATATTCCTAAGATAGATTTAGCTAAAATTTATAATTTAATAAAACCAAAGTTTTATAATAAATGAGATAGATCAGCATTTTTGATATAATTTATAAAGTCAGAAGCAGATAGAGATACAATTTTAGTTGCAAGTTTTAAGTAGATTTTTCTAATATGGTGAAAGAAAAAGTCCATACTAACAATGCTTGCGAAGCGCACGAATTTTTTGGTTGAAGTTTTGACAAGTCAAATTAGCACGACCCTCGGATTATGACGAGACAACTACAGGGTGCTAAAAAAATCATAAGACTGACCAGGATCGCAGCCCTAGCCCGATAGCCAACCTGTCCGTAGACCTTAGGGCCAGCCCTTAGATTCTGGTATCTTTGAAACAATACAAAAACCAAAATCATCATTTTTGTCATAAAGCTGATTTTAAAAAGGTAATTTTCATAATCTTTTTACGCCACGAATGTACATAAACAAATAAGAAATATATTTTTTAAGGGCCAGACCAGGAACGATTTGCTATGTAGCGGCTTTCAATGAATTTGTTTATCGGTAAAAATAACGGCCCAAGGGATAAGAGGAAATGAAGGGCCGACCCACGGCTGGCCCGTGAAAATCAACAGCCGGCCCGATCATGGGCCGGCCGTTTTATATGCCTAGTCCGCACACATACATATTATACAGGGTGTCTCAAAATTACTGTAACATTTCATACTTAATGCGAAATTCGGCAATTTATCATGTTATTCAAGATTTTTAATCATTTTTTATCCATTTTTAAACATTTTTTATCCATTTTTGAACTAAAATTCAACTTTTTAATAACTAACAATGAATCAACAGAAACGAACAAAATCACTCAAAGTGACCTCCTTTAGCCTCTATCACAGCATCCAATCGTCTCATCCAATCATCCACTGCATTGTTGATAACCGATTGATCTAAATCGTTGAAAGATTTTTCTAGAGCATCCCTCAACGACTCATGAACTTCTGCTTTATGCAACTCTTTGTCTCGAGACTCCAAACATTGCAGCAACATCAATTCGAGTCTTTCGCATAACCTCAACTAAGTAACTAGCCGCTGGTCTAAACCAAGAATCATCCAGATCCATTTTAAAATGCTTTAAAAAGTTGAATTTTAGTTTAAAAATGAATAAAAAATGATTAAAAATCTTGAATAACATGATAAATTGCTGAATTTCGCTTTAAGTATGAAATGTTACAGTAATTTTGAGACACCCTGTACGTTTTATATAAGAAGATGCTTTGATTGTAATAAATAACTTTCAGAAATGGCAAACTTCACACACAAATATCTCGACAATATGAGCGATTCAGAATTTACTGTAAAACAAAAGACGCTCTATTTTTATGAACTCTCGGAGTATCAACAAAAAGGTCAATTTTTCGAACACGAACTGGTCCTTTAAGCATATTATAAATCATAAGAAAAAATAAAATAAAAATAAGAAAATTTCCTTAACTAATACAGCTCATAACTGATTTCAGAAGACCAAAAGCTTTCGATTTGTTATGCAGTGGCTTTCAATCAATTTGTTTATCGGTACTAAAAAAGCTATAAAGTTTTGTTTTTCATTTTGTGTCATCTATTCCCGAAACGTCAAATTTAAAAAGTAACTAGGTTGGCAGTGGTACAGCGAAGCTCGAATTTCATTGGGCCACCCCCCCCCTCAAGTTAGCAAGTTTTTTGAGCGATTCTCCCTCTAGCTGCGCTATTTTGCCATTTCTCTTTAAAACACCTTTTTTAAGAAAACAGAGTTTTATGTCACAAAACGTGTCACAAAAATTTTTAAGGGTTAATACTTTTTCATGCGATTTTCTCGTTTTTCTATCGATTTTCATCAAAAGTAACCTTTAAGAAAATTGTAGAAGAAATCAAGCTCTACAACTTTGGTAAAAGAGATTTTGAACGAATCTTTCTAGGAATCGATAAAATTCATTATAAAAATAAGTATCCTTAAAAAATTTTTGTGACACCAAAAGCTTGGTTTTTTCGAAAAGTTTGCTTTAATCATATTATAAATCCATAAGGGAACAAAAAAGAACAAATTTTCTTAACTAATACACGTATATAACTGACTGACTAAAAAAATGGTTTTAATTTTTTATTTGGTAGCTTTCAATGAAATCGTTTATCAATGCTATAATATTGCTTGGCAAAAATAACTGACTAAAACGCTCATAAAAAATCGAATGCCTTCTTGATGTTTACCGGGTGGCGCACAAAAATCGGACACTTTAAAAAATGTTTTTAACGTGTTTTTTCGACAGTCTTCAATCGAAACTTTCAACTTTTCCTTTTTTCTACTTATTTTTCATCTTTTTTGCTATTTTTGAACTTTTCGGTGAAATATATGGAGTTTTAAGCAATAAAAATGAAAGAATCCCGCCCTGATATCATTCGAATGCATGAAAATGGATATTCTATCAGGGAAATTGTAGAGATTCTCAGTGTTCCTAAGTCTACTGTTTATGAGAATATTAAGCGCTTTGAAGAAACGAGCCTAAATGCAGATCGCGCAGGATGAGGTAAAACATCGAAAGCCAGGACTAAGCCTCATAAAAACATCAAATCTTTAAAGCGTGCCCTGATCCAGGCGTGGGATGAAATTATGCCAAAATTTTAGCAAAGATCGTAGATAACTTTCCAAAAGGATTGGAACAGTGTATTCAAGCTAAAGGAGGTCATTTTGAAGATTATTGTTATTGTTTTTTGCTAAATAAACTATATTTAAAATTTTTTAAGTACCCGGTTTTTTGTGTGCCACCCTGTAAAATTTAGTCTTGATGAACACATAAGGCACCTAAAAAATGATGGGTCTCGTAAAATGCCTAAACCACGTGTGGGACTTCTATTTTCATGATAACAGTTTTGTACTTAAAAAACACAATTCTGTTTTCGTAAAATGCCTAAATCACGTGTCGGACTGTTACTTTCAAGATAACAGTTGATATACGTAATGGTAGATAGACTTGTTTACACAAATTTAATAGTGCGGCCCTGGAGGCCTGTTGAAGATGAGAAAATAATAAAATCGATCATTTTTGTAAAATCGAAATAAGGTGGAGCGCTACCTTATTTACACTTAATAAAAAGTATTAAAAAAAGTAGAAGTCAGCAAATACTTCAATCGTCAGTCAAAAATGAAAACAACATGATAAGGACTATAGCGAGAAGAGCTGAAGCCTTATGAATAAAAACATATGGGAATGTATAGGAGAAGAAAAAACAATATGCGGAACTGACAGATTGCAAAAAATTAGTGATACGAAAGTTCAGCATTAGGCCTAGGACATTTCTCAATGGACACTTCTCAACGAAATAAAATTTTCAAAAACGATAACGGCAAATTTGAATTCTAAAACGGTAACGGTCATACATGAGCAAGGTGGGGTGGAGGTGGGAGGGAGCGTCCGATGAGAGGGTCCCTCCCCCGGCTAAGTTGGCGACTTTTTTATTGGTCGAAAATTTCTTATGTAAATCTTTATAAGCAAGAATAAACCAGAGCCAAAAATATTTTGAAAATGCTCCAAAATTACGGGGACCTCTCACTCGGCTGGCCGAGTGAGAGGGTTCTCTCTAATTTTGGGCCGATGATTGAGTGGGTTGGGGGGAGGCTCCCCCCTTGCCCGCGTATGGTAACGGTAAGGAAAGGCCTAAAAGAAGTATTTTCACATCGCATCGACGCCAATCGATTTCTCGCATAGAAAACCCCAGGGTAAGTCATTTAAAGATTCGACTCAACACTCAAAAGCATTTTATTTATTGAACAACACAATATAATTTGGAATAATTTGAAAGCTATTTTGGCTACAGCCACATGCTTTAGTGTCCAAAATTAGAACAATTTGATCTCTGAATTCTCCAAGAAAATGGTCAAAAATGCCATTTTTCTTCAAAATCACGTAAGAACTTTGATTCTTTCCTTTCATCCATATCAATCTCTGATTTCTAATCAAATTTCAACGCTATTTACATATATATAGGTATTAGGTGTAAAATTCATCAATTTTCCGTCCTTTCTTTCTTTCTTTGGAGGCTAGTCCATTGATAAGGCTGTGTTGCTCCTATATAGCTTGGTTCGAGTGACCAATGGTCGCTTGTTGGTCAACAGAAGGGGAATCGTGGACGAACTTTTGATAATTGTGTTGATGCTGGCGTCGTGCCGTCTTGTGCCTTCCACAAAATGTTAGGCCAATCTTTCACGTCTATAAATCAAAATATAAACAGTGGTTTGTTGTTTTATAAAGAGTTTATTATATAAATATTTACAATTCGTAGTAAAGTAAAAATAACTTCCATAACCAAGAAAATTTTCTTTGATAAAGATCATTTATGGCAAAGAAAATTATCTTTACATTTTTTGAAAAATATAAATGATTCAAAGTTATAGGGAATGGGACAAAATTTCAAGAGAGAGATAGACAATTTTTGTAAAAATAGATTAGAATTGAGAAGGATTTTTCGAAAAAATTTATTTTGCCTGGATTTTTTTAATCCTTGTACCTAAATTTTGTCAACTCGTCCTCATAAAATTTATGCAAAACTATCTTCAATACAAAAAATTGCACAATTATCCAGATTTCCAGTTTTTACAACATTGTTATATCGATTGGAGTTATATCGCCGGCTATAGCCATAATAACTTTGTGGATAATAGCTCTGAGAATAGCTCTGTGAATATTGTTGTGCTAAAAAAAATTTATTTAACAAGGAATACTACCAACTTGTCACCTCCAAATTTTTTTTGGCATTACTACTTTATCCAAGATTTTGTTTCTCCAAGATTTTTTCAAAAGCTTTTTTCTCGATGAGGAAAATTCCAAATTGAATAATTTTTTTTTAAACCATGCAAAAATTTAGTGTAAAAAAATATTAAAAAAATTATTCAATTTGAAATTTTCCTCACCGAGAAAAAAGCTTTTGAAAAAATCTTGGATAAAGTAGTAATGCCTTTTTTAAACTAGCTATTTTTGTTCCTCATACTCGATTTGATTATTAAACTTTTTGAAATTTCTGGCTCGTACGTACTCATGAAAGAGATATGAACGTTCAAAGTTTTCTTAGAGAAATTTGAATTATTGCTGTTGCCTGATTCAATAAAAAAAGGTTTGTTTATTGAAACGATGGCTCTATTGCAGTTTAGGGGTCCTTTCAACTTTTAGGGGTCCAAGTAATAGTTTAAGGGTCCGATCAAATTTTGTGTATATTGTAGGCTTAGGTCTAAGCTTAGGCTTAGGCCTAGACTTACAGTGGGGAGCAAAAAAACCGGTCAAAGGGGAAATTTCACGTTTTTGATTTAAAATTACAAGCTTATCGATTTAAAACAATAACAAAGCGACAGAAACACAAAAAATCAATTAATATTTGGTGGGATATCCCTTGGCCTTGATAACAGCGTTCAAAAAATAAAATTCAAGAAAATATCAATAAATATGCCAAAAGTTTGCAAAAACGTGAATTTTCCCCTTTGACCGTTTTTTTTGCTCCCCATTGTAGGCTTAGGTCTAGACTTAGGCCTAGATTTAGGTCTAGGCTTAGGCTGCCTAATCCTAGGCTAAGCCTAAGCTTAGCTTCGTTCAAGATCGGTCTTGAACGAAGATTGCTCGTGGAACCAATTCTTTTTTGGGTCACTTGAGGGGGTGCATTCTATTGTGACCTAAAGTCAAGTCTTACCGTTTTATGGTTAATTTCTATTTGTGTAGTTTATATTAATTTTTTAAATATAATATTACATTTTACAAACATTGGATCTTTAAAAGTTGTTCGGACCCTTAAACAATTAATTGGACCCCTAAAAGTCGGTCTAGGACACTTCTCAACGCAATAACAAAATCAATGCAATAATAAGCGGACATTTCTCAACGAAAAAGAGGACAGTTTTCAACGATTTTATACAATCCGTTGAGAAATGTCCGCTTTTTTGTTGAGAAGTGTCCTAGAGCCTAAAAGTCGATTGGACCTCTAAAAGTTGAAAGGACCCCTAAACTGCAATAGAGCCGAAACGATTGATAGAACATTAAAAAATTTCAAATTTTTTAAATGGATATGCATAGTTCCGCGATTTTATCGCAAATCTTCGGGATTCGAAAAAATGTGCCTTGAGACAATTTTATCGCAAATCGCCGCGATTTCGATAAAATCGCGAAACTCTGCACACCCCTTAAATAACAAGTCCACTTTTGGGGAGTTGATGCCATATGATGAAGCATTTTTTGCTTAAAAATCTAACGGTTAAAAGTTATAAGCGAAACAAAATTGCTAAAAAATTTTCAAACGAGTTTGAACATTTAAACGAAGAGCCTGCATCTGAAATTTTTTAATATCATGCCCGACGAGACTAACAACTTGCAAAAGACCACATTGAACAATCATTTAAATTAACGGAGATATTCAACTTTTTGTGATAGATGTTTGTTTGTGCTGCACATAGGCGTAGCCAGGATTTTCTGACAGGGGGGGCTAATCGAGTAAAATGACCAAAAATGTTGAAAAATCATAAGGTAGCTACCTGTTGTTTTTTATTTTTCCTTAAAATTTTTGGCGCCAGGGGGGCTAAAGCCCCCCCCCCTTGGCTACGCCTATGGTGCTGCAATATCCTGTACTTTTAAACCGAAAACTTTTGTTTCACATTCAATTTTGGGTGTTTCCAATTTTTTTACAAATTTGGAACCGTGACTTACATGGATAGTTATAGTAGTAATAGTTATTCCTATCATAATTTCTGTAGTTATAATTATTAGAATATCCCCCACAACGGTTATTATAATAAATACAAGCAGATATCCCACTAAATAAAAACAATAAAGCGATCGTAAATCTGAGAAGCATAATGACTTTGACAATGATTTAATTAATACCAACTATCGTTGACCTCACTCAAATTTTAAAAGATCATCCTCCAAAAAATTTAGTTGACCTTTTAATTCGAGGTGTCAATGAAGGTCAATAAGTCAGAAAAAACCAACTATGCCAACGTCACACTACGAACTGAACTTTTGTCATAGACATTAGACTTGTTCAAAAGAGGAGATTGTAAATTTAGGGCACTATGAATGGGAAATCTTGTAAATTTGTTGTTTAGCCTTCGTAACATGATATAATCCTTGAATCAACAGAATATAATAGATTGAAAAAATGTGCTCCATTTTGCGGCACTCGGACAATTTTTTACATGGTTTTTTCACGATTTCATTGTCACTGACAATTTTCACATGGAACTTATTCACATCCATCTTATATGTTTTAGCCGATTTAGAGATTCAGCTGTCTCAGAGTTGNGCGGTCCCTATATATAGGTATTGTTCAATTTATAATGAAAATACATTTTTTAGCATAACTTTGTTTAGAAATTATGAAATTTTTTAATATTTTACTTTAAAAAGTACGGCAAATAATTCTTAGCAATCGGATTTTTGATTTAAAGGAAAATGCAAAATTGTACTATTGTGGACTCGTTGTGTGACCCCCTCCTAAATCAGCGTTAAAAAGACAATATGAGTTCATGATTGAGCTAGACATAATAGAAATTTTGTTTTTTCAATTTAAAATTTTATGAAAATGCAAAATTTCTATTATGTCTAACTTTATGATAGATTGATAGGCAGGTTGATATATACATTCTAATAATAGCAGTTCTTAATTCCTCCATTTTTAACTAAAAAAGAGATAAGAGATGCTTAAAAAAAAAGAAAAATTCACGTGAAATAAGAATTTTCAAGTGTTCTCTTGATTTTGAGACACCCTGCAAAAATGAAACAAAGTTTGAACACCAAGATCATAAATTTTATTCATAAATAAAATAAACAATATAACAAAGTACAAATTCATACACACTAAATTACATCTAAATCTATTATTTTGGAATTCGTCGGATTTCATGAGCTAGCCACATAACCATAGTGAGTAAAGCCATCGCACCATTTTGATGGAGAGAAGCCAGCCAAGTGGGTACTTGGTAAATCTAAAAATTAGTAAAAATTAACATTAATTTTTCAAACATCTACCAATGTTGAAATTCCAAGAATCACTTGAGCATTTCCCATTATCATTAAACTATGAAGTGCCATTTTCGCTCGTGGGCTCAATCGCATTCGGCATCCAACTACCCATGTGACCATTATTGAGAGCCATGTCAAATAAGCCTACAAATTAATTTTTAAGCTGAAAAATCAAATTTGGGCTAAATTTTAAGGCAAAATATTAATAAAAAATACCAAATTTCTATGTATAAATTGCACAGTGACATCATTTTCAAAGAAATTTTTCCATGCCGGCCGTTTTGATAATAAATTTTCAGGAATCCATTTATCAGCAAATTTGGGCCAAGAATTGTAGACGAGACCCGCGTCCAACCCAGCAACAAATGCACCTAAAATTAGCGTCAAAAATATTTTCACTCGTTTTTAAGCTACCCATCAAAGCAGTCAAAAATATCAACGCCTTGGATCCATGTGTAAATCCACGAAGGCGGCCAATTTTATGTACTACGGAATGCTAAAAAATTGAATTCCGTAATTTTTGAAAAAATCAAATTGATTTACATCATGAGGCTTGAGGAGATAAGTAAGTCCAGTATAAACAAACATAGTATAGAGTACAAATGCCAAACCGAGATGCACTGCCAGACGATATTGGCTGACACGAGGGACGCCGGGTGGCGCGGCGTCTTTCCAACCACCATCTTCACGATTCACAACGAACATAGGATGTAACCCTGATTTTACCATCCACCAGCCGATACCGCCCTGAAAAAAAAAGATATGCTTAAAAAATTTCATAAGAATTTGTAAATTTTCATAAATTTTTGAAAAACTTTTTGTCAGAAATTGAATAAATTTTCATATTGTTTGGGAAAATTGTCAAAAAATTAGCTGTTCCGGCCTTATGAATAGTGTAAAATCGAATTTTGAGTTCAAAATCCAGTATAAAATCGAATGTTGCGCTCAAAATCAAGTTGAAAATCGAAATTTGAGCTCAAATTTCTGTAAAAATCAAATTTTGAATTCAAAATTCAATATAAAATCGAATTTTGAACTCAATATCCTTTAAAAAATCGAAATTCAAGCCCAAAATTCAGGGAAATATAGAATCTCTTATAAAACCTCTTAAAATATGCTACAGAACCTGTGCACCAATCAATCCCAAAGCAATGGACATTCGTATTTTCATAGCCCGTGTAAACATGCCCCTCATCCAAAATCCTGCCATGGGAAGGAAAAATACTAGCCCAATTGCACGGCCCCACATTCGGTGCAAATATTCCATAGTCCAAATAAACTTGAACTGAGCCATAGTCATAGGTTCGAAACTGTTTTTGCTAAAATATGCAAATTTTAACACATCATTGAATGCCAATTGGACCCACTATTCGTATTCCGGATATTTCTTGTAGCGTTCATATTCAAACTCCCAATCGGCTGTAGACATTGGAGGTAGCATTGAGCGGAACAAATCCCAATTCACCATACTTAGACCCGATTCGGTTAGCCTGAAAATTCGGGGATTAATATGCGAAAAGGATTTTTTAGGCTACCTAGTAAGTCCACCAATAGCAACGGCGCCATAAACCATGCCAGCACAACCCAACATCCAATAACCGATTCTCCTGCGTCGGACATTAATTAAATGTGGAGCTATCATCTTGTCGTTCCATCTTTCATGCCAAAAACGTTTACTGTTCAGTACCACACTAAAAAAAGGAAAGTGTGTTTGACAAACATAAACAAAAGAACTTCGCTAATTTGGTTGAGTTCCTTTCCTATGAACCTTTTAAAAAAATAGATTTCAGAATTATGGACATATGATGAAAAATCATCGAGGAACCATTAGAAAAAATATTCATTTTTTGGATTTCGGGGGCGACCCTCAGGATACGCTACTGATGAAATTGAAAATGTGATTTACCCAAGCTCACAAGGTAAGGGTTCACTTTTAAAAACTGTACGACAAAAAACTACGGCCAAATGTTGTCGTTAATATATGGCCGCCCTTTTACGTCGTTATCTTTTTCTCTGGCACATTTCTAATAGGCGATTAGTAATCGCCTAGATCTTAATGAAGACAGGAAGCTTGTGCATCACAGTAACGATGCCAATATTATGTGCCTCAAAATTATTACAACTTCATCCAATTATCTTGGATAACTAGCCTTTATTGACTCAATAGTTGTTCTTCTGCCCGTTTTTTAAAGAATAACATTTGAATTGGTAAATTCTCTCGCCAAACTCACTTTTTGTAAATTTTAGGCGCTTGCAAGATGGTCTGAACTTTCACCTTTCCAATCAAATTTCGCAAATAAGTCATCCTAAAATTTCGAAATTTGACAAAAATAACATGAAAATAAAGAACTCGGTATAAACCAGTCAAATTATAGAATTTTATCCACTCCTTGTTCATGTATGTAAAAATGAAAATTCTGACAAAGATGTCGAAAATTTTTCATACGCAAATGGTATTTTCGTAAGTCATTTCGCTACATTAAACAAATAATTTTTATTTATTAAAAATTCGCGTATTTCAGCAATAGGTACTAGAAATTAATAGCACTTCATGAGGTTTAATAAAACTATCTACCGTTATACAGTCGACTCTTGATAATTTGTCATCCCTGAAACGGACCCAAGGTTGCGAGTTAGCGAGAGACATTTACATCAAAAATTGTTCGCTGGGACTGAACACAGGGTAACGGATTATCGAAAGTCAAATGTATAGAAAATGGGAGCTATTTCGGATCTTATACCCCATTTTAATGTGGTCTCCATCGAAAAATTTTATTTTTCAAAATTTCCTCATAAATGACCCTATTAGGAATAATTTTATGCGGAAAACGCGTTGGCGTTATTATTTTTGAGTAAAAACGCTTCCATTTTTTAGAAAATCGAATTGAAGATAAAGGAAGCACATATTTCAAAAAAGTTAATATGCAAAAATTCGATTTTCTAAAAAATAGAAGCGTTTTACGCAAAAATAGCATCGCCAACGTGTTTCCCACATAAAATTACCCTTTAATAGGTTCATTTTTGAGAAAATTTCGAAAAATAAATTTTTTCTATTTTAGAACATGTTCAATGGGGTATAAGTCCGAAGTAGTTCAGAAAAATGAGAACAAATTTGAGCAAAAATTATTTTTAAAACAGTAATGTTTAAAATTTTTTTCAAAGACGGAATTTATTACTCCATAGAGCCACTAAAATTTTACCAAGATAAAACAGAAAATCAAAGGTATTGTTCAGAAAGTTCTGTGACTTTTACATGAATTTTGGGCTCAAATTTTTTTTTCTCAAAATGGTCCATATTGAGGTAATTTTATATAGGAAATCGATTGCGTGCATTCCTAAAGCTTGAAGACGCTTCCCTGATCCAAATTCAGGGGGAGTGGTGGGTGTATTAAAGCTAAAATGATCAATTTTCGGGTCAAAATCCATGAAAAGTCAAAGAACTTTCTGAACAACCCAATTAATACACTGAGACAGAAAACCTATTCCACTTTTAAAAAAATCGATTTTTTCGGCTGTCTTGAACATCCGATGGAAGTTTCTTTTTATAAACGTTAAAGAGTTTAATTAATCAGGAAATCTTTAAAAAATTTCTGCGCAGTTATGTTTTCGGGTCAAAAAATAGGACTTAATCAAAAATAGGTTGGACAAAAAACACCTCTTCCATT